>BDDA01000231.1:46972-117028 GCA_001662385.1 Chlamydomonas asymmetrica | reverse complement strand
CGAACATATTATACGCATAAGAAACAGTGCTGTGCAGACGATGATGTGTTTGCCGTGGTTTGGTTCGTTCACCTTTTCACGTTGGAACGTTGCTGGACTCGCACAATTCTAATCATCCTGTGCCCCTGCCTGCTGCTGGCTCCCGGGCACTCTGCTGGTGGCATTCGTTTACGTTAGCTCTAGCAGCCGCCCTGAATGTGTACACACTTGCATGCAGTCAGGAACGGTTGTCAATGCGGGAGGCACGCAGCAGCTGCTAATGCACTGTTTTAGCTATGTGCGACCATGCAACTCTGCTGCTGGTGGCATGCGTTGGCGTTAGCGCCAATCTCCCTGAACGTATTCACGCTTGCATGCAATCAAGCGTGGTTGGCAAGGCGGAAGGCACGCAGCAGCTGCTGATGCACCGACTTCAGCGGTGAGCGACCAAGCAACTCTGCTGGTGGCATACGTTTAGATTAGCGCCAGCAGCCGCCCTGAACGTGTACACGCTTGCATGCGGTCAAGCGCAGTTGATTAGCCGGGAGGCCCGCAGCAGCTGCTGATGCACTGCCTTCAGTGCAGAGCGAGCGATCAAACAACTCTGCTGGTGTCATGCGTTTAGGTTAGAGCCAGCAGCCGCCTTGAACGTGTACACGCTTGCATGCAGTCAGGAACGGTTGGCATGGCGGGAGGCACGCAACAGCCGCTGATGCACCGCCTTCAGCGCTGAGCAACCAAGCTACTCTGCTGGTGGCATGCATTCACGTTAGCGCAAACCGCCCTGAACGTGTACACGCTTGCATGCGGTCAAACGTGGTTGGCAGGGTGGGAGGCACGCAGCAGCCGGTGATGCACCGCCTTCAGCGCTGAGCGACCAAGCAACCCTGCTGGTGGCATGCGTTGACGTTAGCGCCAACCGCCCTGAACATGTACACGCTTGCATGCGGTCAAACGTGGTGAGCAGGGCGGGAGGCACGCAGCAGCCGGTGATGCACCGCCTTCAGTGCTGAGCGATCAAGCAACTTTGCTGGTGGCATGCGTTGACGTTAGTGCCAATCAATCGCCCTGAACGTGTACACGCTTGCATGCGATCAAACGCGGTGGATTAGCCGGCAGGCACGCAGCAGCCGCTAATGCACCGCCTTCAGCGCTGAGCAACCAAGCAACTCTGCTGGTGGCATGCATTCACGTTAGCGCCAACCGCCCTGAACGTGTACATGCTCGCTTGCATGCGATCAAACGTTGTTGGCAGGGCGGGAGGCACGCAACAACCGCTGATGCACCGCCTTCAGCGCTGAGCGATGAAGCAACTGAGAGCTGAGAGCTCAGTGGTGCAATGCGATGGCCCAACACACTTGTTTCTAATAGTGCGCGAGGCTATGATCAAACCGCAAGCAATCTGCAAGCGCAATTGCCTTAGACATTGGACAATCAAGGTAAACTTGGGAGTGGAAGCCAGTACTTCAGGGAGTAATGGGTTCACTGCTGGACACAACATTTGGCCTTGTAGCACAGTTGGCCTCCCGAGGTCTTACAGTCATTTTGAATGCCTCGCTGAAATGCGCGTGCAATGCCACGGGCCTGATCGTCTGCACTTATTTCTTGTTTGTCAAAAGGAAGAACATCACAGCTTGAATAACACAGCTTCCTATATTTGAGTTGCACACCCTGGTGTTGCAAGTTGTCATAGCCATCACCCACGCCAAGCACTCAATGTCACTGAAATTGTTGTGAAGCCCGGACTTTGATAGCTTGCAACACGGCAAGCAACTTTGTTGGTGGCCTGCAACACGGTTTGGTGTACAAGCATATGGCGTTAGGGGCTCCACTCTGATGATGCTGAGAGCTGAGCTGGGAGCTGGCTGGAAGCTGAGGTGGACCTGGTCAAACCAAGACAAGCACGCTCCTGGGCCTGGAAGCCTTCATAAGGACCCACTGGCGCTCTTAAGGAAGTATTTTGAAGCATTTGTTCACGCCTGGAAGTGGTGTATGTGTCAGGAAACCGTCTCTGGCACCCAGTCACCCACCAACTGAGCATGCTGGACTGCGATTCACCCACCACGCACCCTCGTCGGTAGTGGGGAAGTGTTGCTTACTTCCATAATGACGCAGGTGTGTCGAGTACAGTGGTGGACTTCGCCTTTCGCGCCAAGAGATTGTGCCTATTGAACTTTACTGAAGTCATTTTGCCACTGCCTCTTGCTTGACCCTGGTCAATCATACACAAGCCCTCGCAACTACAAAGCTGGAGGTACAGCAAACGTTCTTGGGCTTTCTAGGAAGCCTAAGTTGGTGCTGCGAGAACGTTGTGAGGGCTGTGGGGAACCACGCAGGTAACCAAGCTAAAGCTAACGGACGTGCTCGGAAATGTTGACGATGCGTGTTAGGGGTGCGCTGCAAGCGAGCAGTCAAGGGATACGGAAAAGGACACGAGCAAATAGTCGCACAGCTGGCTTGGCCGCGGGTTTCCTGCACCACGCCGTCCGAACAAACGAGTCCACATCTACAATGCACCTCGGGCACTACTGCTGCTTAGGAAGCACCACGAGGCACTGCTGGAGCACCGTTGGGGCACCTCTAGGGTATCGCCAAGGCAATGCGATGCTCTAGAGACGCCTAGCGGTGCTCGAGCAGTGCCCCAGAGGTGGCATAGAGGTGCTCAGGCTGAAAGGGTTGGCTGCGTCGCTGGAACACCGCTAGGTGCACCGCCACAACGCCGCGCAAAGCACCGCCACAACGCCGCGCAAAGCACCGCTGCGACGCCGCTGGCGCGGTGCACCGCGGTGTCGCAGCGGTGCTCTTTCGAAAGACTCAGTGCATCGCCACAGCACCTCGCGAGCACCGCGCCCGCGTCGAGAGGGCATCGCAAAGGCGTCGCCAGGGCACCTCCTCGAGGTGCCCTGGAGGTGCTCTGGAGGTCATTTTGCCTTGCCAGAGTGAGGGTCAGGACGGAGAATGCTTGCACATGCTGCTGCATACACCCACCCTCTGATGTGTGCATGCCAGGGCGGCCAGCTCGCCTTTCATTGCTGCCTTACCAAGCAACCAAAGATGGTGCTTTGAACCGAACCCCACAGGGGGCGGCTAGCCCCCCCCTGCCTCCCCCCCGCACCCGGTCCCACCATCCGCTGCTTCCGAGTATTCCGAGCCTCTCCCGCCACACGCCCATGAGAACATGACACATATGGCTATGTGCATGTCTCGGGCTTGTCATTCCAGCAGGGGGATCAGGGGGCGTCAGAAGGAAGGACGGCGCTACGGCCAATGCTGGCATGCCCGGCGGCCGCCTTGTCGCTTTTGCTAAACGAATGATCCAGTCTTTGCGTGCTTGCTCTCTTGTTGAGGGAGGGCCTTGAGACCGGCATGGTGCAGCACAAAGCATCCTTGTGCGGCTCTTGGCGGGGTAGTTGATGCTACCCTGACAAATAATACTGATGGCAGCCCTGCGTCGGCGCTTGAGCTGTCCACTGAAGCTGCTTGCTGGCTTATTGCACTGAAACGCTTCTACCTACGGGTATTGGGGGGGCGACGCTTGACTGTCATAAGCGACGAGCTGGAGGAGAATATCTTGAGGGGCGACTCAACCCTAACACAACTCTGCCCTGCCGTACTCCCTAGCGACGTACCTGCAGCTCTTGGTGTTCCGAGCAACCATCACACTGCGCTTGAGCATCTGCTGCTGCATGCACCTTCCCCAGCACCTGCTCTTGTGTAGGCGATTTGCAAGGGAAGGCAGCGACACCAGGAGCATCTGCTGTGAGTAACTAGATATGTAAATGATACACCCCGTTGCCAGGCTGATTTTTGAGGAGACCTGCTGTCCCCGTACCACGTGGTGTGAACGGTTGGTGGCCACCTTCGGAGACGGGGGAAGGTGGTAAGCATTAGGGGGGCTTATGGGTGCTTCGAGGTGGTTGCGTGCTCCTCTCCAGGTGACGGTGCAGTTTGATACTCTGAGATGCTGCATCGGTTGCATGGCAGCACAGGCTATCTGCCTCTTGCGTGTGTATTCCCAGAGAATGCATACCGGCACAATGTGTTTCACGAGAGCTGGCTGTGGGGTGCGCCAAATGTGTTGGTGCAAGGCTTCGCTGCCCAACCCTCCACCTCAGACAGCGTCACCATATCCCCGGGAGTTCGCTTTGGCCGGGTCAGTCGCAAGGGAGGGCCCTGCGGGCCGCGCCAAGGTGCACCTGGCTGGCTGCGCAGCTGTCGATTGCCAGTGGTTTTGCACTGGGGCCTGCCTGCCACCCCTGGGCACCCAACCGCCATGCTCACGCTCGCCCTGACCTCATCAGCGCCTGCCGCCTGGTCTTCCGCATCCACTACTTTTTATTGGACGGGAACGGTTACAGGCTAGGACACCGCTGCCAAGGCACTAGTTCACCCACCGCCTTCCTGTGCCAGCTAGCCCCTCCGGCAAGCTGTGTTTTCAGCAGGGTGCACTGTGCCTACAGCTGCTCAAAATGACCAAGGGCTGTGCCCAGTCACACAACACACCGAAGCTGAGGTGGGAGTGGGGATGCACCTGAGGAAAAGGGGACCAGAGACTGTCCCCACACCCTGTTGGAGTGCTAGTGCATAGCTAAGCCTGTGTGCCAAGCTGTATGATGGTGAAGGCAGCACCCATTTGAGTACTGCTAACTGGGCATTGGGTTGACCAACAGTATGAATCAAAAGCCCAGTGCAGACCATCCACATGCAGCAGATCCAATATCCCTGACATACAAACTGTCATCAGCAGCGACGGCGGCCTGCCTGGGCTGTTTGGAATAATCAACATGATGCCCATAAGCCTGGGTGCATAACGTGACAATAAGTAAAACGGCGTGTGCGGTATGGTAGTCCTTGCGAATCGTCCCTGTGGTACTCAAGGGGCATGAGAGATGTCTCGGTGTGTTGACCTTGTGCAGCCTGCATGTGAAACCAGTCCAGGGCAAGACAGATGGAGCTAGTACCCCCTCCCATACAGGCCGGCTCCTATCGTCACCGAGGCATGCATGTCGAACATGCACAGCATGCATGTTGCACGCATTGAGGCAAATTCCCCAATGAAGTTTCACCATTTATTCAGTGACGATGCACAAGCTTAGACCAGAAGGCGTTCATGCAGTATTTGCCACACCTGGCCCCACTAGCCCCACGTTGCATACTGCAAGGTTCACTGTCTGTTTCTCTGCCTGTTTCCAACCTTAGCAGACAAGAACGTGACCTGTGCAACCAAGGCGCTTGGAATTATACAAGCAGGTTACAACTTCTACACTTGTCTATCACATCTAGAGGATGGTCGACCGCACTGCCGAAGCGGTCACGTGGGCAGCAGCGCGCATGCTTAGCGTGCTTGGCATCGTACTGCTGGTGACATGCGCAGGCGCACGTCCACTAGCAGGTGAGCCTTGCACACGAAGGCTGGAGAATTTCAACGAAAATGAGCAGGCACTGCCTTGTGTGCTGTTGCCTAGAGTCGCACCGACTCGCTTCCGTCTGCTGCGGGTCTAGCTGTCACGTCGCCTATGTTCTGATGCCCCAGGTTCAGCAACGGAGGTGGGGTTGCCGAAGACCACTGGCACAGTACGAAAGAACACGCACAGCAGCATATATGGGGCCTCGCATGAAGACGCTGGCACAAGACGGCAGCTTCAGGCTTCAACCGCATCTGCCGCAACACACGTGCTGCGTGGAGGCGGCCAACTTACTCCGGTTGCGAGACCTGACACAGTCCAACCTCTGCCGTTGGTAGGCAGGAACAGCTATGAAACAAGTGCTGCTTCTGCTCAGGGCGCTGCTAGCGTTGGACAAGCGCTTGGAGACAGCGCTGCTGGGCCTGCCTACCCTGCCAGCAGCGCTGTCACCAGCGACACTACTGAGGTCACTGCCAGTAACCAACTGCAGCGCGGCACGTTGACGTCTCCCTCGTCCACAGGGCTACACACGCAACTTGGCAGTCAACGGGAGGACGCATATGACCATGATTTCAGCTCCACGCTGAAGCTCATGAGGCACCTCGTGAACACCTTCAGTGGTGAACAGCTACAGAAAATGCTGCTCGCTCTGGGCCTGAGCGAAGGCACCGGCGCTGCTGCCGACGATAAAACGGCCGTTCCGCCTTTGATGGCAGCAGCAGCAGCCGTCCCAAGTAGGACATCACCCAAGCTGACGGACAGCGACAGCAAGGCCACCTGGCACGCAGCTTGGCAGATGTCACTATGGCTGAGCTCGTTTCAGTACTACGATGAGGGTGCGTATGGTGCTGACGCGTACTGAGAGCCTGATCGTTTTGCTGAGGGCGGTGAGGATGTCATGTGGTAAATCAAGAAATAAATAAATGATACACCGCGTACATGCATCAACACATTGTATACGGAACTTTGCAGCAGTTGAAATAGCTTGCCCGACTGCTGAATGGGCCTTTGGCCATGCCTGTCGAGTACGACTGTTCACATGAACCTTTGAAGAAGGATGTGGTGGGGGATCATTTACAGCAAAAAACGATTTAGGGTATTGTATTGAATTGACATCGTCACCTGGCCAATTAAGCCATTCATGGATGTCAGAGATTGACGATGGCGTTTGATGTGTGCCAAGGGTTTTGGTGCGTGTGCGCGTGCCGTGGGCGCCGATGTACATGCCCGTGATGATCGTGTGTACTGATGTCGAGCTGCAAAGAGGGTGCGACATCGCAGGTACTGCATCACCCACCACAACTATGTGTCATGCTGTCATATCACGCGTGTGATCCAGGAGATGTGCGTAAAGCAAAGAAGTAAGGGGCACGATGAATGCAGCCTGCACACAAATGGTTCAGCACATTTGCATAACTATGTTTGGACGTCAAAACTGTATACGCCACATATCATTGATATTGGCTAATGCATCTGCCCAGCTAGCCCAGCTACGCCAGCTGACGATCTGGATGCAGGCATCATGGATTGTTGGGTACCATGCAAGCACCTGAACATGTGGGTAGGCCAACTTGCCCCCCTACAGGTAGCCGAGGTCCAGCGGCTGCATCAGCATATGGAAAGAAAGCGTCACTGTTGCAGCAAGGCTGAACATGGATTTTGGCATTGCACAGAAGTTCATGTCAACATAGCAGAGCACCGGAAGCACGTTTATCCAAGCAAGCAGGCGAGCAGCAGTCAAGGTTGTGCTTCCAATCATTCAGCAGCCAACCTCACATTTATGGCGATCTGCCCAGACACATGCACGCGCACACATGCAAAATGATAATACGGGTGACTGGGTGAGGGCTTTGAGGCCCAGGTTGTCAGCCAGAATTGCTGCAGTTGTGATAACTGGCCGCAGTGGAGGCAATACGACAAACAGGCGCGCAATTCCAGCAACATCGGAGTAGCAAGACATCATATTGATCATGCACCTGCAAAGGGTGCGTGGCTGTGTGGCCTCATTGATATGCAAAACACATGCAGCCTCAATAACAGTGTAGTGTGCACAGTGTGTAGTGTGTGCAGTACATGCTGTGGGATACATGTCCGTGTTATAAACACTAGCACAAACTTTGAAGCTGTTGGAGTTGAGAGGTTTGGCGGCCATCCCGCAGCTTCGCCAGCACATGGATGTGGGCGTTGTGTTGCTTACCGTCATTAGCAGAGAATGCCCAAAGACCAGTTGATCCCATGGTGACTCCGAGGTCGCTGACATGAGCACTTATGTCTGGTGCAGTGTGGCCACCATGGATGTGCATATTGATCATCAACAACAGTGGGACACTCATAAACAGTGACTGCTATTGAACCGCAGGAGCCCCGAAGTTGAAATCATGTCGGTGTGTTGCAAGCTTGCTTGCAAAGCTGTGGCTTGGATAGGCCCCACCAGCAATGATTGTTCGGGGCTCAGCCACCTCAAGCACCACCATCACCATCGTTCCGTTTTGCATATTCCATGTTCCAATCTCATTCACACCAGGTGCGTTTGCAGAGCCGCTAGCGATTTGTGATGTGCACTAGGATGTGTATAATGCTAAACTGTGCGGTGCGCTCTATGCGCCCTCCAATCCATGTTTACAAACGTCATGTTACTGTGTTTGCCGGCAGTGTGAATACTACACAAATATGACCCGCTGGCGTGGACTGCGTTCCCGAACACCGTTGCTGGGAACACCGCCATTGGTGGTGTCCGGCAGTTCCCCACGGTGGTATGTCAAGTCACCACCGCTGGAGCACCGTTGCACCACCGCTGGGACACCGCGAGGACTCCATAGGCACGGTGGTGTGGTGATGGTTTGATTAGTTTTGACATGACACCGCCACGTGACCGCATGCCACCGCAGCCACCGCGATAGCACCGCGATTGCACTGACGCGGTGCTATGGCGGTGCCTCAGCAGTGCCTCAGCGGTGTCCCTGTGCCTCGAGAGCCACCGAGGTACAGGTGAAGGACCCGCAGTGCCCTCACGGTGCTACAAACGGTGTTCCAGCGGTGTTGTGGTGGTGTTTCTAGCAGCAGCATCCGTGTGCCTCGAGGAGCCATGAGGCGCAGATGAAGTCATGGGAGGCTCTGCGACGACCTGTGACTCATGCCTCAGATGCCAGCCTCGCGCAATAAGGTGGACCACGTTGTAAATTAGCATCGCGACCCTTGCGCCATGTCAGGGCCGCTTGCACGCTGGCACCGTCACCACCACCTTGCATTAATTCAAAGCGGCTTGCCTACTCCTATCCAGCTCCTGTCTGTCAGCCAGTCTGCGCTGCGTGGTCCAACCGCCGACGCGAAGTCTATTAGAACAGGCTGCCCAGCACGCTCTTGCCCGACCCCCGATCCTGCGAGGCGGGTGCAACCATACACACACAAAGATGATGCACAGAGTGGCAAATGTGTTATATGCGATATGGTGGGTGGCGCAACCTGCAAAGACACCGGCACGGACAGAAAACAAATTGACCCAGGAAGGAGGCACAAATAGCAAGGCATCAATAGCAAGGCAGGCAATCTGCAGTAGACAGCAGGCTCAAGTCATGGGCCTTCTACTGCATATAAAGCTCTTTCACAACAGTGTATTGAAAGAATGGGAAGGTGGCGAAGCTAACCGCGTGGATGGCAAGACAACTGCTCAAGGAGAAAACTTCTGCGTCCCAACTGGGGTAATGCGGTGGCCTGCAGCACATGGTTCCCGGCGGCGTGCTGGCACAGGCCTGTCCAAGCTGAGCCTGAAAGCCGTCTGTTGCGTTTCTTGCCTGCCGCTGGTAGAGCGAGCTGAAGGCACACATCTCTGTGCTGCTGTGCAGAGTCCGTTGCGTGCTTCCCTGTGCCTGGCGGCTTCGAACACAGCCAGCTCTCACGAACGCATCTGACACCACGCACACACCGCAGGAGCCCCACACTGCAACCGGCAAGCGGCGGACACAACGAAGACACACCACAGCACAAGCCAACACACAAAGATAGCACCAAAACCCCCAAGCGGCCGTGCCCGGGAGTCAGATCCAGCCTGGTACGAACGGCAGCCAAGGACAAACACACTCCGCACAGCAAGTGCCCACGCCCCTTGGCAACCAAAACAATCGGCACACCCCCAGGGCTGCATCCACACCCAATTAGGGAGGGGCGAGCACTGGGTGCGATGCCGTGAGCAGGATCACCAGCGTCTCTGGATGGTCCGGATGTATGAGGCGCCGCGCGTGTGCGGCACAGGCCCAGACGAACGACGCTGGACATCAGAGTGCACCCGCAAGAGCTGGTGCGGGATGCTCATGGCCAGGTCCCCACGCAGCTGCACGCGGTTAAACTGCAGGAACATTTCAGTCCGCAGCATGGCGATCGCTGACCGTACCACTGCTGCAGCTGTTTGCCGCTCCGGTCGCTTGGATTTAACACGTGCGCAGATCAGATGCAAAACAGCACTGTTAGCCGCAGAGCCGTCCACAGGGCCGCCTTCAGGCCCTCCAGCGCGCCTGGCCAGGAACGCCAGTCTTCCGGCACCAGCACCGCCGCCGAATCTGGGGGCCGCGTACCATGGATCCTTGCCACAGGCCCAACAGCCAGTCGATAGCGGGTCTGTAAGCCGGGCATTCCAAGAACAAGTTAGTGTACGTCTCCAGCGGCCGCGGAGAGCGGCCGCCCGGAGCAGGGCACAGGGGGCAAGCGGCACTGGCAGGAGGTGCAGCATTCCGCAAGTAAGCCGTCATGGCCACAGAAGGCAACGTTGCATGCGACAGGCAGTATGTGAAGACACGCAGGTGATTGGACACAGGTGCTTTCCACAGGCGCGACCAGTAAGCCGCATGCACGGCATGCGGTGCCAAAGGGTTGGGAGGAGGCGATGCAACGGCAGCCGTACCACCGAGAGGTTGAGGTACAACGACAGCCAGAGCAACATGCTGTGCCGCCGGCTGCGGGCATGATGGGGGAGGAGCGAGCAGCTTGAGGGGCTGACCAATGCGAAAACCTGTTGGGCGCTCGCCCCTGCCCGAGGAGGCCGCGGCTGTGACCGGTCAGATCAGGGGGCTGGGTTCGGGGCAATACACTGCGCTGGCGTGTATACTGTCCGCTGCTGCTCCAGCGTGCGTAAACAAGTGGCAGCAGGGCATGTATGCCACGTCGGACCACAGCCTGTGCCACAGGGCAAAAGTCGGGAGCGTAGTCCGGCTGCTGCCAGGGCAGTCATGCGCTCGCGCAACGCCTTGATGGTGTAGAGATGGAGAGGCGTGCCCCCCTTCAACCCAAGCCGGCAGGAAAGCTACGTTTGACCAAGGCCCCAGCCAGCGAGGTTCAGCAGCGGACACGACGCGTGCTCCGCCGGAGGCGTGGTGGCATCGGCCTGGGCCTCAGGCGGGCTCCACCTTTGCCTACGTGCGGGCACATCACTGACACAAGCCAGCACCAAGGCTGCCTCCCCCAGCCCAACTGTCATACCGGCGAGCCCATGTAACACCCCACTGGCATGACATCAAAGTACACATAGCCACCGCCTGCAAGCGTTAAGCCCCTAACATACAGCACCGGCCTCCGAGTACACCGCCACGGATCCTACTGGTCCAGGTCGACTGGGGAGGAGGCAGCGGCAGGGAGGGCCGCGCGCATGGCCGGCGGCAAGCAGGCAACGACACGATGAAGGGTAGAGTGCCCCAGAAAAGGAGTGGGGCAATGAGCCAGCTGCCCAACGGAGAAGGGCCACTCCGCATGCACCTCCCCCACGGGAGTCGGAACGGGCTGCCCATCGTAACCCAAGATGGCGGGGTTGTAGAACAGCGGCTCCAACAGCAGGGCACGCAAGGGCATAGGGGCGTCATCATAGTCATCAACCAGTTGGCTGTGGCCAGGTCAACTAGCGCGCAACGCACCGACCAAGGCGCCCATGCGAGGGCTGAGAGGCTTCTGACACCTGTGCAACGGTGCAGAGGTTAGAACCCAAGAAGGTCCCCAGTGCGGGGATGAGGCCGCGAGGGCGGACCGCACCAGAGGCTTCCAATCCTGACGCCCTGGGGCAAAGCACATGATCACGGTTTTAGCTTGCAGCACGGCGACATGGCTGTGCAGGTCAGGCAAGGACATGCCCCAGCCCAAATGGTTCGGCAACTTGGCAACAGCCGGCTTAGGCAGCAGTACCAGCGCGCCACGACTACCGGACAATGTCACATCCTCTGGTAACATGAACCGCGCAGCATACTGCTGAACGATGGCCTGCATGTCATCCACGACCTGGGCAGGCGGCAGCACAAAGGTAGCGTGATACAACACCGTATTGGCCATGACCTGTTTGGCATCAAGGCAACGGCCCACCGCTGACAGAGACAGCGTGCCCACGCGAAGCGCTGTCAAGCGTAATGCTTGGAGGCGCTTGGGATAGGCAAAGTCCGTGGCCGTTGCAAGTCAGGAGTAGAGGGGATGCCCAGCGCCACGCGCGGAGCCCCACCCGGCTGCCCAAAATCCGCTCCCGAGACCGGATGAACCCCATGAACCGTTGCATGCGACCCCAGGCAAGTGCCTTCTGCCTTGCTGGCTTGATTGCATCTTAGCTTTGGAGGCTTTGCAATGCTCACCCACCCAGTGCCAGGCCACTGGCCCATCCACTGCCAGACTGTGAAGGAAGAGCCTGGTGTTGTCCGCATGGTGAAGCACAGGTGGGGCTGCCCCGCCGCCCAGCAGCACGGGCATGCGCAACCGCCCTTGTTGCGCCTCGCGACGCAGGGCGACGGTGAGAGTTTCCAGCTGAAGAGGCCGCGATTGGGGGGACAGGGGGCTACCCTGTGGCAAGCCATTGTCTACAGAGAAGGCATGTGTGAGCCAACCATTGATGCACACACGCGATTGTGTGCCATCCTTCAGGCGGTGGAGCCACGTGCACAAAAACCCGGTTGGAAACCCCAAGGCCTCCGCACACCGGTACAACCACGCGCCATCAACACGATCGTACAACTTCTCCACATCCCAGAGAAACAGCATGACCCCCGTCAGCTCCGCGTCCGCCAAAACCTCAGTGAGTCCCTGCTGCAACAACACATTATGAATCCACCCTCCTTTGGGAGTCATGGACGCTATTTCTGGCAATGGCTGCACTGCAATGACTGCTCGCGCTGCCACAGACAGCATCCAAGATCGCCCAGTCACCTCACCACTGAGAGAAGGCCTGCTTTTATTGCATGCAGCCTTCGTCAGAAGCCGCAGCTCAGGAACACGTGTCCCTGAGCACCAAGGCGTTGAACGTTTCAACCATGTCTCTACGGGTTCAAGCGGCACACAGGCTCTGAACAGCCGCGTACACATATCTCCCTCTCCTTTCTTTGCAGCCCTCAACAGTTGCCGCATTGAGGCAGCAGAAACGGCTCGTTAGTGATGTTTGCACCGCACGTGGTGCCAACATTACAAACGAGCCGTTTTCGCTGCCTCAATGCGAATTGACTGTGAGAAATGGGATTAAAACTTTGTTGTGTACGACATTGCAGAAAAACCCATTGCCGTTTATAAACGCGTATGGAAGTCCGTCGTCATATCCGGCCGTTGTTGGATGCGCAAAGCGTAATGTCATTGGCTCGGTGCAGCCACCATGCATGCAGCAATTGATGACAAATCTATCCATGCTCCCTCCAACGGGGCTGTAAGCCTATGACCCAGAGCTCGCATGGAACACCGTGTACAAGGAGGCAGACCACGTTGCTTGTAAGGTAGCATTGCAACAACCGCGCTATGTCAGGGCCGCTTGCACGCTAGCACTGCCACTGCCACCTTGCATTGATTCAAAGCGGCTTGACTACTCCTATCCAGCTCCTATCCGTCAGCCAGTCTGCGCTGCGTGGTCCAACAGCCGACACGAAGTCTATTAGAACAGGCTGCCCAGCACGCTTCTGCCCGACTCGCGGTTCTGCGAGGCCGGCAACTGCTCAGAGAGCGCAGCTTCTGCCGCTGCTGCATGCGCCAGCACGCTCTCCCGCACCTCCGGCGAGAGGCGTGCGCGCGCTCCGTTGGAGCGATAGAAGGCGCCAAGCTCGGCCAGCATGCCTGCGCATTAACGCACACATCCCGCACAAGCCATAATGGCAGTTGCAGGTGGATTGCTGGGTAGAATGGGGTAAGCACACACACAGAAAGATAATGCACAGTGTGCAGTGCAGCCTGCAAGGCAAAGACACCGGCACAGACAGAAAATAGACTGTGGCGCCGTGGGCCACCCAGATGGCATACAACATCTCCTGCCTAGACGAGGCGCAAGCAGCAAAGCATTCTACGGCAGGCAACTTGCAGCGCACAGCAGGCTCAACCGTGCGCTTCCACTGCATGTTGATCGAATCCAGGGAGCATGAGGCCAATGCCAGTTGACGGAATCATATGAACGCACGCCAGCAGACTTTGGTCATTGTGCAGGGCATGATTATGCATTGTTGCATGCGCCGGTGTCAGGCCACCCCGCCCCAGCAAGCGCCTCGTGTTTCCACACGCATGCCCCGGCATTCAGCACTTGCTGAGCGATAGGACAGCTGTGACGGCTGCAGCCGGTCATTAAACCGCGTCTATTGAGGTTGATGTCAACAGGTCACAGCGCGCACCCTTGATTTCAGTGTGTGACGTGGTGCCGAGGACCCTGGGGTCGTTAGCCCACTTGCGCACGAAGTCCTGCACAGCTTCCTTTGCGGGGTCAGCAGCTCGCCGCACCTGGATAGAGCAATAAGTACATCATGAACTCTGGTAGGTGTGTACTCTTGCGACCGACCGCCCTGAAGTTGCGTCATGCTGCACAGCCGTGTGCTACATGGGCGCAGGTAGCACTCTGGCAAGGCGAATGCTCTATACAGCAATGTAGATGTTGCCCTGTGCCCACAGGTTGAGTACAAGACGCACCTCGAATTCCTTCTTTCCCTCTATTTCAGACTCAACGCTTTCCCGAATGCCCTTCGCCAGCCGCTCCACTAATGAGCGATACTCTGCGTGAGACCACAGGTGCCACAGTTAAGCACGACACGGCTTACAACAATCCCTGCCAGGGTGGACTGAACGCACGGATGCAGGTTGACCTCCGCTTCACCTTTCGGCAGCTTTTCATCCGCATCAACTGGCTTCACGCTGAGCGCGGGTGGCAAGACAATTGCTGCAAGGAGAAAGCTTCTGCGTCCCAGCTGGGTTGTTGCGGTGGCCTGCAGCGTATGGCTCCCGGCTGCAAGCGTGCGTGCTGGCAGAGGCTCGGCCGAGCTGAGCCTAAAAGCTGCCTGCTGCGTTTCTTGCCTCCCGCTGGTAGAGCAAACTGAAGGCACACATCTCTGTGCTGCATAGAGTCCGTTGCGTGCTTCCCTGTGCCTGGCAAGCTCCGACCCGGTTTGAACTCGTCCAGTCAGCATGGCGAAGAGTGTTGGCGTACTGACGTCTCCAATATGTCAAGGCCACAGAGCTCCCACTGCCTACACGGTTCGTGCTGATGTCCAAGTTGCTGGCGTAAATGCACTCTCTGATCCCTGCCTAGCTCTTTGGTGGAAAGCGACCAAGATCTGCATCGCGATCCAAAGCCCGCATTCAGGCTGGGACCTGCATGGAGATGTGCGTAACCTCATGCTGCTTGCGTTGTGTGAACTCGCCGTCACGTGCACTACATGTGTGCTGATGCATTGCACACTGTCGTGCATCACCTTGATCCACCCCACCTACATACCGCACGCCGTGCACCAGCAAGGTGTGCATGCCTCGGTAATCCTGATGACCCAGGCCGTATTTTTCCACAGCCAAATCTACAGGCGATTGCTTACATCCATGGCAAACACCGCAACATTCATTTGCACATGCGGGTAAGAGAGGTGGGAGCCGGGGCGTGACTGCAGCGACACACACAGTTATGAGCGGCAAACGGCTGAGGCCATAAGGGGGCAGATAAGGGGGCCATGGGTGGGTATTGCAACCCGCAGTGTGTGCCATACACAACACAAAAAAGTAGGCAATGATGACCACAGTAATGGGTTAGGGCAGGCGCGTGAAACGCACACAGGCAACGGCACAACAAACAAAGAATGTGCATACGTGCTTGCTTCTGCTACATTGCTATGCTCATGGCATCATCGGAAGTTCATGAATTCATTATGTGCTCGTTAAGCTGAACAGCAGTGCATCGACCAGTGTGCGCTGGTTGACACCAGCATCAACCGAGCGATCACACTAGTGCCAGTGTCTGCCGTTCTCCTGCTCCGGTCCGGTCTAGGCAGCATCACAATGTCACGGATTGGGATGCGAGAGACAGCCGTTGGTATTGGCTGGACTTAGACCACATGCTCACAGCCGAAAACAAACATGAATGCAGCATGAATGTGAGCCTTTGCTCTCCCATGCATAAGGAAGCCCGACCACCCAGCCAACACCCAGCAGCCGCTTTGCGTCTATCGAGGAACATGGATAATGAGAGAAACGCATGCGAGGACTTCATGCAGGCACAGCCATGAACACATGAACTCAAGAAAGAGCTGTCCGTGTACACGCAATTACGGCTAGACACGTGGAAGACGGACGAACACGGCAGTGCAAAAGGAAGGCATAGGTTGAGCAAGTCGCTTGCTGCACTCTTCAAGATGCTGAGGTGTGTATGATGCTGCAGTGCTGCTGAGGCTTGGCAGCTTGTCAGACTCAGGCAGCATGAACTTCAGTAGAAACAGGCCCTCAGTCGCTCCGCGCAACGCGTGCTGCACAAACCATGCACGATGGCATAGAAACCACATGGGCTCCTGGCCGAGCCCACGCACGCATGGAAACTCACAAACTCACATGGCACACTCCACACCACGATTGCATGGCAAGGAACGTATAGGCCACATCACCACCAACGCAGCATCAGGCTTGTAAAAGTGAGAAGGCGACCAGGCATGCCCTCAATAAGATCCGGACTAAAATGGCATACTGACAATTAATTCTGCTCCTCCTTGGGTTTTGTGGGATGGGCCGCGTGGCCCGCCAGACCTGCCGCTGACAGGAACATGAGCAGGCAGCACACGCACATGAGGCCGACCAGCAGGCGTCCAAATGCAGCCTGGTTGAGGCGCGAGGCCGCCAAGTTGCCCACCAGCACGCCCACGAGCGCTGCCGCCGAGGCCGCAGCATACAGCACAATGTCCTCCTTGTGAAAGACGCCCATGACAAGGTACGTGACAAGCCGCGGCTGCACAGCGAGTCACACGATGGCGCACCCAAAGCACACATTAGACGAGGCCGCACGCACAGGGAGCAACGCGCAGTCGGCAATTCAGCACCATGGTCCCCATCATGCCAGCAGCTCTCAAAATGCTGTCAATGGTGCGTCACTGCCCCAGGATCAACACACGCGTACCGGCCCTGTGGCATTTGCCCTAATGCAGGTAGCCCAACGGCAAACAAACCAATGCAAGCGGACCAAAGCGATATGTCGTGAATGCATGACGGCCATTGAGCCGCCTCACCTGCAACACATTGGTGAAGGCGTTGGTGCCCCTCACAACGTCCTTGGGCACCTGCAGCTTGTCGAACATCCACATGATGGGAGGGCCAGCCATGCCTGCAGCGCATGTCAGCAGACGTGGGGTGTAAAGCAACGTACGCGGCAACGCTCAGCTTCTTTCCTCAGCTTTCCCGCGTGAGAGGCGTGACGGGGACGGGCAAGCCAGGTTTCAGCCCAGCCCAGAAGAAAACTTTTAAAGTCAAGAAGGGCGGTGGGTACTTGCCTTTTCAGCAAACAGCAACAGAGCGAGACATCAACCTCTTCCTTGATACAATGCTACCGTGCCGGTGTCCCCTGGATGCATGCATGCATAATGCAAGTTGCTGTGCGGCATGCGTAGGCGGATGCAAGTATCAATGCACAACCGCGACCCACCTGTCAGGCCGCCCATGATGCCGCTCAGCGTGCCTGCAACTGAACCATACGCGGTAATGCGTGCACCCTCCTTCACCGCAGGACGCCGCCACCAAGCCCGCACACGCCGCTGCAATCCGCCCCACCACCCATGACCATAATCAGCACCGCCAGCATCGCCGCTGCTGTTTTCGAGTGCCGCCAGCAGCACATCTTTGGTCCCAGAATCACTGCTGTCGCCATAGCGGTCACAGGCACAACCAAGCGAAATGCCCACAGCCGCATCTGCGCTGGTGCTGTCAACATCCTCAACTGGCTTGCCAGCACAGCAAGGGCGCGATACCACACTGCTGGGACATGGGAGGGTGCTGCCAATAAGAGGAACAGCTTCCGCCGTACGCGTGTCGGGCCACGCGGTCTCAACCGCCGTCGCCTGCGCTGCCGCCGCCGCCGCCGCTGCGGCAAGGTCTTGGGATGGGGGCGGGATGGCACAGCCTCCTAACGATGCGGGGTTGGTCCATTCAAGGCGAGGGAGGGACGTCACACGGTGCTGCGTTTCCCAACCCGACCAATGCTTCAGGCCCCTGAGACTCTCCTTGCCATCCCTGTCGGGTCTGCCGCTGCCACCTGTGTGAGGCGGCAGGACCATGGGTGTTGCAGTCATGCGCTCCTGCAACAGCAAAGGCGCAGTGTCCTGGAACTCGCCCGCGTCACTGGTCGAAGCCGGGAACCAGGCCCGCTCACGCCGCAGCTCCTCAGTCGCCTGCCAGTCATCGCTTGCTGCCAGCGGTGCATCAGGGGAAGCCCCCGGCGCCAGCGAAGCAGGCGGGCACATGCGCGGTGAACCTTTTGGCCTGCCGTCGTTGTCTGGCCCCTCCACCTCCACCACAACCACGATCACGGACGGCACATTGGACGCTGCCCCCAAGCCGCCAGAAGAACCTGGGCGCGTTTCCGTGACGTCAAGGTTTGCATCGTTGCAGCCAGCTTGCACTGATCCTCGCCCTTCTGATGCCCCCTGCCGACTCTGCCCAGCAAGCCCAAGCCTTCCTTCACCCAACAGCATACTGTTGCTGGGCTTGTGGCGATCTGGGTCAAGTATGCGCCTGTCCTGTCCATGGGATTCAACGCGAGTCTGGTGCTGTTGTATCCCAGGGTCGGACACTGCTGCATCCTGGCGCTCAGGCACTGCACTGCTGCCGCTGCCTGAGCCTGCGGTGTTCAGAATAACTGCTGTCTCGAAAGCTGCATCCTGGGAGATGCGCACACTGTCACCTTGCGGCCAGTAGCCCTTCTGCACAAGCCTGCCAGTGCAAAGCATTCAGCAGCATGCACAGAGTGTGAGAAGGGTCTCGTACAACCCAGTTGCCCCAGAGTTGCCCTGGTTTCATTGCAGAAAGTGGGTGACAGTCGTACGATTTGCATTCGCGTTCCTTCCCTGCCCCTCCTCACCCTCCTACACGACACCACAACATCAGGCATGTGCATGTGCGAGCCCGCTCTGGCATGAAGTGCATGCACCCTGCAGCCAGACGCACCCATGATACCAGCACCCTGGTGCAGAACTGATCCCCCACACATGCGTGCATGTGCGCATGCGTGCGCCCACCAAAGCATGCAAAACCAGCGTCCGACCCGCACTCACTGACAGGCTTCACATAGAGAATGAACACCGCTCACCACTTGCGTGTCTTCTGAACAAGCTGCACGTGCACTGTGATGACCAGCACCATCACACACGCCATGACTAGCTCAACGATCCTGGTATTCAGGTGAGTCAGCAGGTGTGCACCCAGCGGTGCGCCGGCAGCCTGCCAAAACGCGGGAACAGGATGTGAATTAGGGCCCCCGAAATGAGCACAAGGATGATGATAGCCTTAAGTGCTGCGAGCAGATGTTTCACAACAGCAAGAGCAACCCACCGAAAACGCTGTCAGGCACACCACGAGGCGCCAGTCCGCGGTTTTGTGGGCCTTGGTCACAACCAGCAGCGGTACCGCCACCACCATATTACATGCAGCTTCTGACAATACAGCCTGCTGGAGGGTTCCTGGGTGCAGCATATACACAGAGCATGCGCCTCATTAGCCACAGCAGCCAGGGCCTGCGCTCGGGGGCGAGTAATGCGTCAATGTATGCAACGTTCAAGCAGCCTTTTCAGGTGGCCAGCAGTGGAAAAACGGCGAGAGTCAGTACCTGCATCGACCCTGGAGGTTGTAAAGACCACCCAGACCAGGAGGTTGATAATTGCCGAGCCAAAGCCAGTCAGGCCCTGACAAACGCAGCAGACAAACAGCTTGTTGAGTGTCATACACAGCTTTAACGTGGAAGCGCAATCCAAGCAGAGTCCAAACCCCAATAACTGCTTTGCTTACTTTGACAACTCCGCCAAGAGCGTTGCCTAACGACAGCACGAGCACTACTGACACAGGAGGCGACATCAGCGGTGTGATGCGGTGTCGGGCAGATCTGTCCCTGCCTATCGGGCCTTGTTCATAAGACGCAAGAAACCCATCCAGAAGGAAAGTGGCTCTGCAGAAATGCCCTGCCTGTTGCGGCTGCTGCGCTGCGCCGAGTGGATGGTGCCTGCGCCCTACTAGGAGTCGCGAGACCAGCCTCAGTGATATATGCAGTACAGAGCAAAGATAGTAAACACAAAGGCGACCTATATGTGATAGCGCCAAGCAACATGCAATGCAACGCATGAGTCCGCGAAATCTGTCCGTGAATAATGTATCCACCCCCAGCCCAGCCGCAACCCAAACAAAAGAAGCCATCAGAACCAGTCATGATCCAATGTCACAGTGAATGTACGCGTCTGACAAAGGCAGTCAGTAACCAGCACATACATGTTGACACATTGCGACAACGCCAAAGCTTGCCTTGTGGACCCTGGCCTGGCATGTGACACGGGTACATCGTCATAAACCATTGGTGCACAAAACAACACGTATGCAGGAACGTCTATACCAGTCAAATCAACTACTGTATGTCTGCGCGGCGCGCTGTGGTTGCGCAGCGGCTGGACCGTCCACCAGCTTGGGTGTGTGTTGGGTGGGGAGAGCTGGTCGTGCCATCAGGAATACAAAGGTAATTGTCTCCCCTTGGCTTCATCAGAAATCCGTACACCGCCCCTTGTTCTCCCAGTCCCCTGTGGTAAGGATGAAAGCACCACAGTGACGGTCGAACACTTGTTGCATGCTAGTACACAGCGGTCAGGCCATAAGAGTTGGACACACCAGACAAAACAGATGCCCTGGGAACAACAGGTGTTCGCAGCCATGTTGTATTTGGTCTTACCAAAGCGTGTCGGCTCCTTGCCGCGAGGACCATACCGCTCGCCAGTCACAGGATTAACGACCTGTTGCAGGGAAAAATGTGGCAGCATAACAGCAGGTGAGGTGCGTTGAGGAAGACGTCACTAAGGGTTGGCCCCGCACTGAATCCAAATACACTTCTCGTGCTCCCGCAGTTATGGGCCAACGAGCGCCATGCGCCAAAGCGGTTAGGCGCAGTGAGCACTCGCCTCTGGCTCGTCTTCATCTGCAACTTCCACTTCGGCCTCCTCCATAGCCTTCAGCCGGGACTGAGTCTGCAGTATTTCCAACAGCTGAGCCTCTGTCTGCGCACGCAGCTTGGCACTGAACGGGTCACCGCCAGCGGCACCCGGTACAGCCTGGCTGCCCGCAGGCACGGGCGTGTGCTGCTGTTGCTCTGTGTGGAGCTGCTGCTGCAGAGGCAGCGAGTTGTCTTGTGCTGGAAGATGGCTGGACGCAGATTTTGAGCACACCCCAAATGATCCCGTATTAGCCATGTCCCCCAGCAGCCCCATTCCGAAGCCCTGAGGGGAGCCTGATCGCCCTGCCAGGGTGGAGGCTGGACGACGGATGCCCAATAGAGGCTGTGGACCAGCACCAGACGTTGACTGCTGCACGTCGATGCTTGGTAGACCTTCAGCGTCCACTGGTGAAGCCTGTGCCACGTGCGCATGTTCCATCCGAGACCCTATATGGCAGGCTCTGCAAAATGAATACACCCTAGCTGAACTTGAAGCAGGGGATTCCAAGAGCGCTGCCTTGGTCCATGTAAGAGCACGTATGGTACGTAACATTCTCTACAGTTGACCTTGTTGCACCCAAAACGACAAAGTTTGTGCCAGACAGGCAGTAGAGCAGCTGCAACACTGTACCTGGTTATACTTCTTTGATAGGGATGTGGGGGCACAAGTCTATGTATCACAACACTTGCCAATGCCCGACTGCGCGAATGCCCCAGCTCCGTCCAGGTGTACTGCACCACGCACCAGTGCCCTGGCAGGCAGCAATGCAGCATGCAGTCTCACAGCCCACATACCCGCACCCACACAAACCTTCAGACTAGGTCAACCACTGCTTGAAACTAACCTTGGTCAGTTGCAAGTCGTGGACCATGCATGCTGGAGAACATACCCACGTACACTCACCCACACGGGCAGCACTCTCAAACGGTGAAACGGTGCATCCTACACCACCTGCACACAAGTGCTCATGCACTGGATTTTGAGCGAGTCGTTTATGGCGCTGAGTGCATGAACAACACCTGTGTGTCATGGCGTTCGTGGTGCCGGATGCAGGCAAATGTGGAGAGGTGCAACCATGCGGGTGAAGCACGGCCACACATGCACAAGTCGGGTCAAAAGTGCCATGAGCTTGTGAAGGTACTAGGTGGTGCACTACTGTGCATCTCGCTCCCTGGCAATCATCGTCGTCGTGGCATGGTGGTGGGCTCAGCAGGCGCTGTGCAGATGCCATGCCCACACGATATGCTGTGCATGCACGCTCCTTTGTGAGGAAAACATCTTGGGGTTGTGCGCATTACTCAACGGTCGAAATTAGTCGACCAGCTCAAAGCCTGCACATCAGGCCTCGAGGCTCGAGGCTGCATGCTGGGGTGCATGCTGTAATGCTGGGCTGGGACTGCTTTACTGCTTACTGCTGCGACGCAAGCCTTACCCACACAATCAGCACTGTTGCATATGACTGCTGGTCTTTGACACCTTGCTTTATTCAAACAAGGTTCTGATGTATAAGCAGGTACTGTGTCAGGCACCTTCGTACGAATGCCGTGCTGCTGTCATCGGCTGACGTGTTCCAGGCATCTCCCTCCACACTGTCGCTGCTCATAGGGCTTTCGTATGACGTCTCGCTCCTTGAGAATGGGGCTTCAGAACCCACTTTTTCGTGCGGCCTTTGCGCACCCACTGAGTGTCACCATTTTGGCGCATACCCAATCAATCCGCTTGGCGCTGAGGAGCTTTGCCACAGAACAGCGGACACCGCCACTCAAACGGCCACAGGAGCCTGGTCCTGAGGACTGTTGTCAGGTATGCTGCGGGTGCTGTATTGTGTGAACGACCTTGCGCGTTGATTTGTGCAACGTGCGTCTGACCTTTAGGTTTGCTTGTGCGCTTCAGAATGGCTGCGCAAACTGCGTCTGGGAGATATATTTGCAGCAGATGCAGGAGTACAATCAGTCCCTGGAGGGGCTGGAGGGGCGGCAGCCGCAGCAGCAGCAGCCTAACCAGCACGAACAGCAGCAGGAGCAACAGAATGCCGTCACACCCCCGACTGCGGTTGAAAGCGGCTCCGTTCAAACATGCTGACATACAGACACTACCCTTATACTCAGTAGCGCTTCCCGTGCGCTGACGCCGACACTGATGACTTGGGATTTGGTCCACGCTCACCTGACTGGGGCTTTGTACCGAACAAAGCAACTGCGTTGCAACAAGAAGCCTGATAAGGTATTGCACGACGCTGATTGCAACCAGGCCTTGCTTCAGCCTGCAAGTGGGACGGACACCTGCTTTGCACGCGTAACCTGGCCTGCCAGAAAGCACCGCTCCACACCCGGGACCCGTCACACCTTCTGGGTTTCTTCCTACTGCCCTCAACATCGCTAGGAGTTGTACTTTGGAACTGTTTAGCATGACGCATGGGAACACGCCATTCACAAGGTACGCTCGGATGTGTTTTTTTAGCATCGAGCGACCCTGGAGTCGACCTTGGCATTGGCGGTGCATGCCCCCACTGTCAACCTGCAAACGCTTGAGCTTGCCAAACAGAGACTGTTGCACGCAAGAGTGCATGGGCAGCTGTGGTGCACACGTGTTGCGTGCGTGGCGGGCGTGATTTGCGCTTGAGTCACTGAATGTGTACTGTATGCATAGGCTTCCCAATGACTGCACACGAATGCACCACTCAGTTTGTGCGACATTATTGGGGCTATGCCGCTAGAATTGCATTCGCATGTGCCATGGATCGTCACACTTGGTCGCTGCTGATTGCACGCGCGATGGGTAGCGAGTCAGCATGCAACGACGCGGATATGTGGTGGGTAGGCGGGTGGGGTCGATGGCGTTTGGGCAGGGTTTCATGCTGGCTTGCATCTACACATGCACAAACTCAACTCAGGGATTCACGTCCGCCTCGCCCGCCGCTAACATGTTTTTAACCATATTTCAGGAAGGACGGCATCCGGGGGGGAGGAACACAACTGCCAGGCATGAAACTTGAATTCGCGCTCACTAAACCTGCACCTTGAACTTGAACCTGCATCAACCTCATGCATTAGGTGAGAAATCACGTAGCTCGCTCTCTGCGTGTGTTGCATCCCCCTCCGTCCGCTTCCTGACGCCGTACCTTGAACGGCTTCCTTCCAAGCGCCTTGTCGACTGTCCTACGCTCCAGCTGCCGTTGCGCCAGCTTTACGCCGCCGTTACCTTCGCCACCCTTTGCTGGGCCTCTCGCTGCCCCCTCACGGCCCTTTTGTTTCCCTGCCCTTGACTCTGACACACTCGTGCCCTTGCGTTCCTGCTGCTTTGCGTGACAGATCGTACCGTTCATGTGGAATGCGGTCACTGGCGGTTTCACCTGCCCTGGGGCCTGCCTTGAGGGGGCCATCGTCCTGTTTGGGGTTCCCAGCCGATCGATCGCCGATCGATGCATGCAAGTATCAGCGCTGGCAATCCATGTGAGGGTGGATTTGCGCTGGCTGTCCAGAGCATGCGAGTACTGCGCTGTAAACCCCTCCGAACTGGCCTGTGATTCTTGTTGCAGTGCCTAACGCAACTGCGTTGGCGCGACGGGCTGAAAGCCGGTTGGAGCATGATGATTGGAGCTCACCAGTGATGTGAAGTCAATCAATCACCAATGGTGTCAGCATGCCACATATCCAATGCTACCAACGATGTCCTCACACAAAGACACAGAATTCCAACAAAAGCCCCAAGCTGTAATCAGCTATATGCTGTTGGCCTCCTGTTGGCCCCCAAGCCAAGGCATTTTGCTGTCCCAGGGTTAAACATCAGCAGCGCTTGCCAGTGACACCGCCTGCAGCAAGCAGGTCAGCGGCGACTCCATGTCTTGAGCCTCGGTGCGTGCGTCTAAACTGCCTTGCCTCGGTGCGCACACCCGGCTGCCTTTGCCTCGGTGAGCACACCCGGCTGCCTTTGCCTCGGTGCGTGCACGTGAACTGCTTTGCCTCGGTACGCGCATCTGATCTGCCTTGCCTCGGTGCGTGCACCCGGCTGCCTTTGCCTCGGTGTGCACACGTGAACTGCCTTTGCCTTGGTGCGCACACCCGGCTGCTTTGCCTCGATACGCGCATTTTGATCTGCCTTGCCTCCGTGCGCACACGTAAGCGGTCTTTGCCTCGGTGCGCACACCCGGCTGCTTTGCCTCGGTACGCGCATTTTGATCTGCCTTGCCTCGGTGCGCACACGTGAACTGCCTTTGCCTCGGTCTGCGAATCTGATCTGCCTTGCCTCGGTGCGCACACGTGAACGGTCTTTGCCTCGGTGCGCACACCCAGCTGCTTTGCCTCGGTACACGCATTCCGATCTGTCTTGCCTCGGTGCGCACACGTGAACAATCTTTGCCTCGGTGCGCACACCCGGCTGCCTTTGCCTCGGTCTGCACATCTGATCTGCCTTGCCTCGGTGCGCACACGTGAACGGTCTGTGCCTCGGTGCGCACACCCGGCTGCTTTGCCTCGGTACGCGCATTTTGATCTGTCTTGCCTCGGTGCGCACACGTGAACGATCTTCGCCTCGGTGCCTCGGCTGCCTTTGTCTCGGTCTGCACATCTGATCTGCATTGCCTCGGTGCGCACACGTGAACTGTCTTTGCCTCGGTGTGCACACCCGGCTGCTGTGCCTCGGTACGCGCATCTGAACTGCCTGCCAAAGCACCGAATGGGCTGTGGCTGGCGTGCAAGGCGCAGGGGGAGGGGTCAATGGTTTTGCAGGTAAGCCTTCCCACCGGCCGCATCCCCTGGGCACGCCCTCCAGCTCAGGTGATGACGGCAGCCGCACGCAACTGACGTAATCGGCATAGAGTGCGCCGCGCTCACTGCTGCAACGTTGCGCTGGAAGTCATGTCTTGGTAGGATGAACTTGTATGAGCCTGCCGCTTTCCAAATTGCAGGCTGGAGGCGTGCATGCTTGCAACGGGGGGGTGGATTCTAATCTGAAGCGCCTTAATGCATCGTGTCACTAGTATCCACCATGTTGGTTCATCAGCAATTCAGCATCCTCTGGCAATCTTGCCTGCTGCCGCGCCCGCTGCTGTTTATGCCAATCTCTGTGCATCGATACCACTTCTGAGCCAACTGCTGTGCTCATGCTTGCTGCTCTGAGGTTTGTAGCTCGTGCGGCGAGAGCGCCAACGAGCGCCTTACGCTGCTGCCTGCCGGCCGCCACACGGCTCTTCCGCATCCCTGCTGTTGACTCTGACGCATTCTCTTGCATGCCCGCACATACGTTTGTATAGAATGCGGTCGTTGGCGGTTTCACCTGCCTGGGACCCGTCTTGAGGGGCCCATTGTCATGT
Source organism: Chlamydomonas asymmetrica (assembly GCA_001662385.1). Lineage (NCBI taxonomy): Eukaryota > Viridiplantae > Chlorophyta > Chlorophyceae > Chlamydomonadales > Chlamydomonadaceae > Chlamydomonas > Chlamydomonas asymmetrica. Next base: position 90,926 of record BDDA01000231.1, on the reverse strand, counting down.
TCGGGGTTCCTAACCGACGATACAAATGCAAGTGCTGGCAATCCATGCAAGTACGCAACATGCACGCAATCCATGTGAGTGTGGATTTGCACTGGCTGGCTGGCCCCGGGTCCTCGCTATGCTCCTCGTCGCCGCCTCGTTCCCGCTGCCCGTCATCACACCCGCGCCCTTGATGGCTGCGTGGCGCACATTGGCTCACTCCGACCGCGCATATAGTCATATGCCCCTGCGGAAGGGCCCGCCCTGGCTGCCGTGGGCGCAGGCGCTGCTGTATACTTCCCGTCGGCTCCCCTCATCGGTAAGCGCGTCACACACTCCATGCGTGTAGATGGTGATGGCCCCGCCCGCACAATCAATGGGCTAAACTTGTGGCACTGTGGCACGCCTTGCGCTCGGGCCATCGGCGCATCGCCTCTGACAGCTCCGCCTCGCTGTGGCAAATCCGTAAGGTGCTCTTGCACCCCGAGCGCATGGCTGAGCGCAAGCACTTGGGGTTGCTGATGGCCATCCGTGCTTGCTTGGTCGATCCTGCCCTCCCACCAGTGACGTTCTACAAGTTCAAGTTGCACTCGGACGTCTTGGGCGAGTTTGCTGACCTCGGGGCTCGGGCTGCCCTCACCGCAACGTCCCCCCCCCCAGTTGGTGACCATGCCCGCCCGTTCCCCGGCCTCTACTGGCCGGTGCGGGATGCTGCTTCCGGCCAAGGCTTTCTGTTGCCCTTGCATGACCCCTCTCTGTCCTTGCGCTCCTTCATGCGTGCTTGCCATGCCCCAGGCACTTCCCAACCGCCTGGCTTATTACCAACGCCGTTGGCTTGGCCTTCCCGACCGCGTGCCCTCGCTCAGTACTGCCTTCATGCACGATGCCTCCCTCCCCTCTCTGCACCGCCGCCGCACCCTGCAGTACCGCTTTGGCACTCTCGTAGTGTCCGCTCGGTATCGCTCCCCTTGTGCCGTCGTCTCTTTCGCCGCGCTGCCTGTTGTGCGGTCAGCAGGACTCCCCACACCACTCCGTCTCAGGTTGACCGCACCTCATTGCGTTGGTCACCGCCCGTTACGACCGTGCCTGTGTGCTGCTGTTGGACGGCCTGTTAGTGGCCGTCTGGGTGGGTGCATTACTGCATTGTGTTCACTGACTGCGGTGCTGCCTTTCCTGCACCCCTACGCCCCTCGCACCGCTCTCTGCCCCCAGGCCTCCTCCCGCCTGCATGCCCGGCTCCCTCCCTCCCGGAAGTTATCTTGCATTGCCCGCCTGCGCCGCCGGCCGTTGCCCCTGCCCTGTTGCTGGTGGAGCTTACGTTCTGCTGTGATTACGCACCGGATGGCCAGCATGCCCGTGCCGCCACTCAACACGTCGCCTTGGCTGCTCTGCTCCAGGGCCAGGACTTTGTGGTATGCCATTTCTCTTTGCTGTTTCCGATGCGTCTCAGGCATTGTTCACGCATCCACCCTGTCGGTTATGGTCACCCACCTGGGCCTGTCACACTGGCAGACGACTGCCAACAGCGCTTCCATCCGTGCACACGCCGTGCGCTCCCTCTCTTCTGTGTTTGCTTCTGACCGCTTCATGGAGCACCAGCACGCCTCCGCCGCTGCTGATGTTGCGTGATGTCGCCCCTACCTCCTTGCCTGCGGTCTCATGGTAGGGTGCTGCATTTCATGCCGCCTCTTCCCCCATGTTTACGCGGTGTGCGCCATGCTCCCTGTGTGGCCACTTAACTTTACTTTACTTTGCGAATACTGCGCTGTAAACCCCTCTGAACTGGCCTGTGATCCCTTGTTTGCAGTGCCTAACGGGTCGGAAGCCTGTTGGAGCATGATGATTGGAGCTCACCAGTGTCCGCATGTGGGTGCGTTACAAGGACGAGGAACTACAAAAGCTCCAAGCTGTACTCAGCTACACACAGTTGGCCTCAGGGCATTTTGCTGTCCCAGGGTTAACCATCAGCAGCGCTTGCCAGCGACACTGCCGGCAGCAGCACCCCAGCAACTCCACGTCTTTAGCCTTGACTTCGATGGCGTTCTAGTGGACTCAGAGCCTGAGGTGAGTTGTCCGCAGCACTCATCCTAAGCGTTGTGACTCGCATCGCTTGCACCAAAGCTTTGCAAGTAGGGTTGTCGAACCAACCACAATCGTCCAGCCAGTTGTATTAAGTAAACTGTGACAGTATGCTGAGACTCCAGGGCACAACTGAGCAAGGCAGAGTGGTGTGCCACTGTATGTTTTGGGTAGGTGACAGCATCAGCGCTTGAAGCCGCTCAGATACGCTGGCCCGAACTCTTCACGGGACTCAGCCCGGAGACCACGAAGCAGTTGCTTGAAGGCATGAGGCTCGTTCGGCCTGTGCTGGTGCGCGGACATGAGAGTATGGTGATGGCACGCTTGCTTTTGGAGGAGCCATCGTCTGTGCAAACAATTTTGACCTCCTGGCCGCAGGTGAGCCAAGTGAATCGCATTTCGAGGGCGCTTACGTGTTATGCACTTTGAAAAGGGAGTGTGATCCTTCGTCTGCCACAGCAAGCTGCGGGCTTGTGGGGTCCACATAAGTGCACAGCGGTTGCTGCTGTGCACAAGCCGGCACAAGAAAGCCATGTCGGTGACGACAGCGCAATGTCTGCATGAAAATGTACAGGGCTGAAGGCCCTTTCACTGTGACTGTGTGCGTCAGTGCATGTGGTCCCACATGATACATTACATGGATGACTAGCAAGCAATGATCAGCAACGAACGTGGCATTCCGCATGCATCCAAGAGAACGCAACGCCGCCAGCACATCACCGCAGCCACCCCCCATGCCTCACACCTGCAGCCACGCGTGCTTGCAAGCCTGGAGCTCAGCGCATGCATGCACGCTGTCATGCTGCTGCCCTCCCACCGCACCCACGCTGCTGCACATATGCTTCCAGTCTTCCACTGCAATTTCAATCCGCTTCCTGCTGCCCGTTTTAACATGCATGTGTATGCAACGCACTTGGCATGACTAATGGGTCGCATTGAAAGCACATATGTTGCGTGCGTGCACGCGCGGCGCAGGCGCTTCACGCGGCGCTGGCGCGCTGGGGCGAGGACGATGCGGCGCTGCTGGGCCTGTACGAGGACACGCGCAGCGCCACCATGAACACACGCACCGCACACTGGCTGCGACTGCAGCGTGCATACCCCGGCGCGGTGGACGCTGTCAAGCGCGCGGCAGGGCCGTACTACATTGTGTCGTCCAAGGCCGCCAAGCGAGTGGCGGTGCTGGCACAGGTGCGTGACGCGGGTGGAGCGCGAGCGGTCTAGCTTCGCTCCGTAGGCAGATGGCAGGCCGTAACCAAAACCTCACAACTTGAGCTGCTTGTCTGCTGTCCATGTTACCCTCACCTACCCTGGTCACATCCTGGTCGGTTCCGCTTTGCTGTGCGCACCGTATTATGTGAATCAAGGTGAAAGCCAGTCCTGCACTGCCGTATTGAGCTTTGCTGTACCCCGATGTGCCTGCATACCCGCCCTGACAGATAACGGCATTGTTTCTTGTCTCGCCTGTGTTGCATGTAATTACGCGACCGCCTGCGCCTGCTGCTTGTGGTTGACGGCTGGTGCTGGTATTGCATCCCCTCACCTGAATCTCGCCGCTGCCCCGCTGCCCGCTGCAGAGCGTGATGGGTCTGGACCTGCCGGCTGACTCGCCTCGCCTATTCGGCTCACTCATACCGCCTGAGGAAATGAAGGCAGACACACTCTAGTGAGTGTGCGGTGCAAGCAAGGTGCAGGGATGGGACGCAAACAAAGCACGCAGGGAGGGGGCACGGGAAAAGGCTACATGCAAGAACTGGCTCGGGCACTCGCCAGGGAACGGCTGGGTAGCCCTATGACCCCGTGGTGTGCATGTGACCGGCCCCGGGGGAGCATTGCTCGCTCCCCTTCACAAGCATACATGGTGGTGTGTATGCCTGCATGAATCGCCTGCTTGTGGAGTGAGGTATGCGTCTGTATGCCACTGTACGGCCTCCTTACGTGTGCCTCTGTGTTTCTCACAATGGACCGCAACCTCTGCCATGGCATGCAAATGACACAGCAAGATCCAGGAGTGGACCTACCTGGAGCAGGCGCGCCTGGCAGAACAGCAGACGGGCTATCTCAACCTCAACCCTGCAGCCAAGGCGTCGGTGCTTCAGGCCCCGCCCTACACCAGCAAGGCCGGCAGCGGCACCGGCAGCAGCGGCAGCGGTGCGCCAGCAGTGGCGCTCGGCGCTGCGGCGACGGCGGCCGCGCCAAAGGCTGTGATGCACTTTGTGGATGACCGGCTGGACACGCTGACGGCGATCATGAAGCGGCCGGAGCTGTCGGAGTGGAGGCTCTACCTGGCGGACTGGTGGGTGCGCATGGCTGGTGCGGCGCTGCTGCTGACTGGCCGCACGCATGGGGTCCATGCACTCTGCTGACACATGGGAGGTGCTTCTTATGTGCGCTGCAGGTTTCTGGAATACGTGCTGTGGCTGCATGCACTCGCGGTATGCCTTCCATGTGCGTGCGATGCGACAAAGTAAGAACTGCAACTGCCGATTGGACTGCTGTTGGGGCCCTAATGCAGCTGGGCGGTCCCGGTCGGCCCCGCCGCCCCCGCCCCCCAGCGCCACCACCACACATACCCACCACAAATACACCCCGCCTTGCATGCATGGGGGCACCAGCTGTTGACCCACACGCGGATGTCGATGCGGTATTGCGCGCACGTATGCCTCTGCAAGCTTGTTTAGGCAGGGTGTCGCCACGGGAGGATAATAGTGGGGGTCCCTGCGCTTATTGGTTGCGCTGCCGGTTTCTGCGTTTCATCTCCTCTGCTGCTTGAACAGGGGATACAATACGGAGGAGGAGCGTGTTGCGGCTGCGGCGCTGCCAGCTGTCAACGTGATTAACCTGCAGCAGTTCTGTACGCTGCTCACGACCGGGGCGCTGCCTTGAGATGCATGGTGCGCAAAGCACGGCAAATTGTAGTCCCTGACTGGTGTCATCGACTCTGTATCAAGCTAACGTTGCCCTGCAATGGCGTGCCAGCTCGCTCCACAGGTAGCTTGATGGTGGGTTCGTGCCGAATACCGATTCACTGCGCAAGCAGACATACACGCGCAGACTGCGCAATCAGACATTATGTATTGTTAGCACTGCGTCACATATTGTAGAAAGGATGACGGAGTGCTGCCTAAACAGCGTGGAACGCCGGTCAGTGAACTAGCGCCGAAACTGTATTGCTGCCGTAATTGACCGGTCCGCCCCCTATGGTGGACTAGTGGGTGGCCTGCCGCTTGCCCATGCGATCAGAGGAGAAATTTGAGCTTCTGGCCAGCAGACTTGTGAGCATATGTATGCATGGTGCGCCTTTGCGCACTGTGAGTAAGCCTGCATGGCAGTGCGACTTAGGCTGCGATGCTATCGCACAACCCCTCCCCAGTTCTCCCCTTCCCAGTTCCCCCCTCCCCAGTTCCCGCCCATTTGATTTTGCACAACCTTGGCTGTCTGCTGCACAGTCCTGGGCCTCAGTCGAGTAGTGCATCAAGATCATATACTGCGTATAGGGCGCGCTACCGGTTTGCTGTATAGCCCTCGACCAGAGTAATGCCCCAGATCCCTCGGCGATCAAACTGCTGCTTGTGTTCTAAGCCGCCTGCGTGACCAATGGTTTATGTTGTTTTTTTATGTCCTTGTCCGCTGCTGCGTCTGCCACCTCGTAATCAATCTGTAGTGGTTGCATGGCCTGCTTCCATGCTCCTTACGCGCAACCCTGCTCGCATGCGTAGTATTGTGATTTAGCTTTACTGTTTACACTATCACTCAGCCAGGGAGCTGTGGGTAGGGTGGACGCATATGGGCTTGTCCTACGTATGCAGCCTAGTGCAGCAACAGCGCCCCGGCACCTCCGTCGTAGCATGTCCTTTTCTCATTGTGCGTGCGTTTTCAGCAAGGCGCATGGCGTTCCGTTAAACGGCGATCAATCAATAATCCCAGAGCAGACCGTGTCGTGTGCTGAGGCGGCTGAATGCTCGGCTCCTATCAATCGCAACGCTTGTGTGAAAAGCTGCCTATTCTTTACGATCGTGTTCCGCACTGCGTGTGTGCATCGCGTACGGATTCGGTGGGCGTTTACCTGCAGTGACTTGCCTGTGCATCGCTGCATGATGCTCACTGCTGAGGTGTGGTGCAATTTAACATACGGTAGAGTGAAACCCTATGAGCGGCGCTGCTGCGCCACCACGAGAACCGTTGGGCTCGGATCGAAGTGACTCGTGATGCTGATCCTGTAAAACGCTCGGTTTGGCTGACTCTGCTGGGGCTCCAGCGCCATGGCCCTGGCCACTGCCGCGGCTGCTGTCCTGGATGTGTATGTTTTGCCGCGTCTACGATGCTCGTAGCATTATTTGCATGCATGGCAGCCGTGAGAATTTGTCTTGACAGCTTGTCAGGGCTCCAGGTTTGGACGATGGATTGTCAGAATGGCGCCGTACCGCCTCCCTAGGCTGTGTAATGTCATTTGGGCCCAGTCCAAGCAGGCAGCCCCACCTGGGTTAATGGCCTGTGGCAGAGGCTGTTGCAGGTTCTGGTTGAAAGGTTTGCAGAAGTTTGATGCTGGGGCTCACATCCAGCCAGGTTGAGATGTATATGTGGGCAACACGCGGGTCAACGCCAACATCACACCCTTGCCGCTGTTCCCCCTCTACTGTTGAGACACGCCTACACCACACAGTCGCCTTCCTTGCCACCGCCACCAAGCACAACAGCACTCACTGAACGCTTACTACCTTACACAGCAGTAGCAGCTTGAGTGCTCAGCTACGCAGTTCTCGCAACCAGTGCACAAGCGCAGTATCTCACCTCATACGCAAGGCACAAGCAGCATGTCTCGGCCGTCCTCGTTATCTCGTGCCTCCGTGAAGCTCACGGCACCGCTGCCCAGCAGCGTGCTGCTGCTGTGGCTCGGCCTGCTGCTCGCAGTCGCATGCTGGCCCCAGGGCGCTAAGGCACAGGGGCTCCTCGCCGACCGCCTCGCTTCCGGCCCAGGCCTTCTCGCCCGCAACACCGCCGGCACCAACACCACCGGTACATCCTCGGGAGCTGCTGGGTTGGGTGCTGGCCTCGGAGCCGGCCTGGGATCTGCCCTGGGCGCTGCGACCAGCCAGCCGGGTAGCAGCAGCGGGGGTCTGCTGGGCGGCAACGGCATCCTCGGCAGCAGGCTCGGAGGCGCTGCCAACGGCGGCGGTCTGCTGGGCAGCGGGTCTGCCGCCACGGGTGTGCTGGGCGGCGGCGGTGCTGCGACGGGCGCGGGCATTCAGCGCTGCCCAATCCGCCTGACGGATGCTGCTGCGGTCAACTTCACGTCCATCGCGACCTCGTGCGGTGAGTGACACACATGAAAGGCCCTCATCCCGCCTGATAGCATTACCGCACACTTGACAACAGCAAATGCAGTACGGTAAATGTCATATCTTGCTGCCGGCACGCAAACCAGCAGAACTCGTTTTCTGGGTGAGGCAGAAAGGCACCTGGGCATCGGGAGCGTACCTGATATTGTGTGTTCGTAAGCGGCACTTTGCTGGCCTCTGCCCCGCTCGTTGCCGCATCCTAAGAGGCATGATACGCGGTGTGTTTGCGTCACGTCTTCATGCAGTTGCCGGCGCCAGCTTCTGCCCAAACTGCATCTGCGCGCTGGCTGACATGTACCTCCCGGCGTTCAAGGCTGCTGGCCTGCTCAACGGCACCACCACGCTGAACAACTTCCCCATGGACATGGTGGGTGCAACACGCCGTGATGGGGGCATTGGTTCAATGGGCAGGGTGTGGGCGTTGTGTCTTCCGCAGCATGGACTGGTACGGGCCGCGCACCGGCCAGCCGCAGAGCATGCCTCGGCAGGCGCTCAGATGGAGGTGCATGCGCCTGCGCCTGTACCGATAGCCACCTTTGCATCCATGGCGCTGCCGCATCTTGTCTCACATCAGCACATTATGCGGTAATTGCGATGGTAGCAGTACGTTTGAGTGCCTGACCAAAGGGAGTGTGGACCACAATCCTGAACGACTTAGCTCGGCCACGTGAGGGGCCTTGACTACTAGTAGACCAGTCCAAGACGGCTCAAACATCATGCCAGGGTTTGGTACCACGGTTTGGTACGCAAGGCCCTGCATTGACAGAAATCGCTTTGCGTTGGTGGTTTTTGTTCTGTTGGTGTGCAGGCCGCCCAGATTATCCGTGCATGCACCATTGAGTTCTACGTGCCCATGCTGACGGCACGTGTTGATGTGGCGCAACTGGAGCAGCTTGCCACATGCAACATCACCGGTAACTTCACACACTGCCTGTTTCCCGTCCACATCCACGAGCTATCGTTTTAGACGTGCTTCAATGCTTGAGCTCACTGCATTGAGAGTTGGCGCCAGATCAGAATGTTCAGCCCAAGTCAGGGCGCGTGCTCTGCTACAAATTTCAGTACCCTTGAAATCCCATATTACGCACATCATAGCACTTGTATTGTGGCTGGTAAAATTCAGCTCACCATGCACTGTGTTGCTGACTGTGCTTGGGGGCCATGTTTTTGGGTGCATGCAGAGGCCACAGCGCCCGCCTGCCTGCGTGCCAAGATCAACGGAACCGTCGGCGCCGCCAACGCCACCATCCCGGCCGGCTTCAACGTCACCGCTCAGGGCCGTGCTGATGGCACCACGGACCCATCGTTGGACCCTTCGGTGAGCATACGGTAACTGACAAGTTGGGTACTGCAGATTGGATGAGCCTGACTGCCTGAGGCACCTTGCACCAGCCAAGGGACAATGTGTCTGTGAAGGATTGTGAGAGCACATAAGTATGTTGAGTGTAACTGAGAAGCACGGCCCATGCGTGAGCCAGTAAACTCTGCGCTGCCACACCTGCTGCTCATTGACGTTCCAACTCATATTGCGCTGGATGTGCTGAAGAGTCCTTGAGGGCAAAGATGCCCCAACAGCGGGCGCTGCTGTGTGCCCGATTGGAACGAGCCTGCACGCATGTCCATAAGGTCTCACACCATCACACGCTCTTGCTCCCGACCTGTTTGTGTGCCTGTTCCATCATCCCCGTAGGCTGTGGGCACCGACACCAACACCACCACACCCACCACTGACCCCGCTGGATCTACCAACGGCACTGACCCCACCACCGGCGGCGCGGTGGACGCCTCCAACACCACTACCACCACCGACGGCTCAACCTCCAACACCACCGCCAACGGTACCGCCATCCCCTCTGAGGATTACGTTGACGAGACCAACGCCGCTGCTGCCGCCGCTGCCGCCGCCGCCGCCAACAGCACATCGGGCGGCAACTCGACGTTCCGCATCAGCTCACCCTCTGTCCGCGGGGACAGCATCTACGCAGCCGCCTCTGGCCAGGTGGGGGGCTAGACGGACAGTGGCCAGGAGGCAGCGTGTACTCTTGGCCTTGATGCTCAAAGCCCGAGTCCCAGCTCGGTTGGTTGATTGACTTGACGCCGGTCTCTGCATGTAGATGTTTGGAACCAAAGTGCAGCAGCAACAGGGTACCGCTGAGCATGCTGACGTGTCCATTTGTTCAGGACATGGATGTTGATGGCATTTGCCCAGATGAACATCCTGGAATGGAAAATGGGCTGCCCGGCATCCCCCATTGGAATCCCCCCATGTCGTCCTTCAGGTCTCCACCGTGGGTCAAGTGCTGGATGCCATCCTCGCCAGCAACGACATCCGCATGGCCCTCAAGCCCGCGGCCGTCGACCTGCTCACGCAGTGGGCAGCCAATGCCACGCTGCGCGCACAGCCGCTGTCACCCGATGCTCAGGTGGGCTGAAAGGCACGCGCGTTGCCGGACGATGGGTTGTTTGCACCAGGCTAGTAGCATCGCGTTCTGCAGGTGACCCAGATGGGTCCCTTGGGCCAGATTGCATGGGAGCGTCGTCCATCACAGCATCGCATGTCTCAATGTCTGTCAAGGCGCTGTGCTTATGGGGGGCTCCTTGCGGAATGCTGCAAATTTGGCCTAGATTTTTGTGCGTGGCGCTACTGTGCTTGTGCAGTACCTGACCACTTCGCCGGGATTGCTGGTGTGTGCTGATCGCCACTGCAGGCTCAGATCGGGCCCGACACCAACCTGTCTGCGCTGCTCACCGCCATCGCGCTGAGCGCCCAGAACCCGCAGCCGGTGCCCTCCGCACCCGCCGCCACCAACGCGACCGCGCCCGGCACCAATGCAACCACAGACGTAAGCATCCTCGCATGCATTCCCGAGTGCATGCGGGATGCTTCTTAGTATGCGATGAACCGTAGTATGCGATTAACCGATCTGTCCTCCCTGCTCCTCCTAACACATTTGCTTGGTTCACTGGCCAGCGTGCATGCATGCGCTTGCGCTCGACAGTTGATCACTCAGATGCCTTCTCCTCGCCTCTCGCCTTCTTTTGCAGGGAACCAACTCCACGACGACGCCCTCCACCGATGGCAGCGCCACCAACAGCACCGGCACCCTCCCCCCTGCCACTGACGGCAGCAACACCACTGCACCCATCCCCGCCGATGGCTCTTCCTCTGCTTCCAACTCCACCGACGGCACCGCCAACACCACCGCGCCCGCCACCAGCGATGGCACCACCACCACCACCGACCCTTCCGCAGCCACCGACGGCTCATCCTCTGAGACTCCTTCGACGCCCACGGATGAGCCCACGCCGGTCGCTGCGCCCACACCTGCCCCGGACTCTGGCTCGGCGGCAGTGTCGACGCCCACGGAGCAGCAGCCTGTGGCGGCGCCCGCCCCTGCGCCCGCGGGCGGCGGCGCCGGCCTGGCGCAGCTGCCGTCAGCGATCGTGCACTTCACCATGGCGGCTGCAGCGTCCATGCTGTTTTCCGGCCTTATGCATTAACCGCGCCACACCAGAAGGCTCGGATGAACTCCGGCTTGACCAATGGGCCACCCAGCGCTCTGTGTAGCAAGCAAGCAGCCGGGGCCTGAAGCAGTAGTGGCCGGCTGCAGGTGTGGCTATATTGTCACAGCCAACACGAAGCGCGTCATCAGAGCAGCTGTGCTTGCCAGCATCCCCAAGCGCGTGATGTGAACCTTGCGATTTGCATGCTGTGATGAGAATGAGTGCCGTTGTTTGATGATACCTTGCTGTAGGACTACCGGATGCGTGATGCACGCAGCAGTTTGTAGACCTGTCTTGATTGCCGGGTTAGGTGGGGTAGGGGGGGTGAGTGATGCCCGCACGCGGGTGTGATGCGTGTACGTTTCGAGTCATGTGAACGCCACAACGATCAACTATTTTCTGGCCAATTTGCCTACGCGCGATGAGTTATGCCACCAGTGATTTGACGTACCATCGTCTCGCAACAGGGAATATTGTGGGAGCATGCACACAACGCCTGCGCCGGCGATTGTGCTTTGCTTAAACCGCATGCAGTGTTGCATCCATTTTTAGGCCAGTGGGGGACTCGCACCAGTAGCAAGCTATGACAACTATGGGCCATGGTGTTTAATTCTGTTGGCTAGAGTTGGGTACCGGGTGCGTGTGCCTTTCAGTAGTGAATCCGCAAGCTCATCCTTGACGCACGGTTGTGCTGACATGTGCGTGTGGAGTTGTTGCTGCATGACGCGCTCCGAGGCCTGCCCGTTGGCAGTGTGTCGGGGTGCGGATTGCGCATACAGCCATGTAACACACAAACAGCATGCTGGTTTCTATCACTCGTGTGCATAAACTGAGCGGCAACCAAGCCTGATGGAGGGCCTGGACAACTTACCATGCCCAAGCGCTGCCGTTGTTTGGTATTGCACCGTAACTCATGACCCAGCGTGTGTCATCCACCTGTGCAGTGCCACAGTCAGTGGAAGCGTGAAGCAGCCCGGAGCGCTGTGGGTGTCCAAGCATCCAAGGAAGCAAAAGCTACAGCCTGGGATGCTGGGTTAGCTTGGGGGCACTTGCAGCGCAGTTGGTTCGTTACAAGAAGTGAGACGCCCCCACAACCCCAGGAAGGCAGCAGGGTGGGGTGTTTGTGAAACATTTGTTGGCCAGCGCAGGTCAAGTGCAGGTCAACGCATGCACATGTGGCACGTGTGGCGCTGGCGCCAGTGTTGACACTGGCGCGCATGCGGCATTGCCACAGACGCCAATGCCGTATGACAGGCAGAGCGCACGGAAATGCGCATGCAACAGACGCGTCTGTCTTGGTGGGCAGCACAATGCAATGCGCCAACGCTGATGCGTTCCTCCCACTATCCACATCCACACGGTGGGACGTAACGTTATCGTGGCAGCCCCTGCTGGGCGATATAAATCTCCGGGGCAAAGCACCTGCCATGGGCAAGCTGCAGAACTGCACAAGGAGGGTCGTTAGGCACACTGAGTGCTCTTGCCTGTCCCTGCTGAGGGGGCGTTAACAGCGCCCGCTGCAAGGGCCTCAGTCCGCATGTTCTAAGAAAGGTGCAACCACCAGCTGTATGCGTCGATTGTCAGAAGTATCTGGGTGAGGTGTCAGGGTCGCCCATGGCACCAGGCGGGATGTCCATGGGGATATCAGGGGTGCAAAGCGTGCGTTGCCATCAGCATCAATGGCCAGTGAATCAGGCGTGCTTAGCAGCAAGCGGGAAGTTGGGAAGATAGCGCCGAGTGCAATAAGGCAAAGGGGTAGAGCCGTTGCAGTGTTGCACGAAGGCGCACGAGTGCAGGGGAGTGCGTTTGATGCGACGACAAAAGCGTGCGTTTGACACATGCCGACGGGAACACCCAAGAGCCGCCTGCAGCGCAGGGGGAGGGGGGCAGGGGGACCAGCATGCACTGACGCGGACAGTACTGTCGCCGAGGGACCAGTGCGGGCAGGTGGGGGTGCACCCTTCACATAGTTGCCAGGTGCAACACTCGGGTGCGTATTCGTGACAGTCCGTCAACAGTATGGTCTGCACAGCAGCTGTCTCCTACGGGCAAGCGCTGCTGCATGTCCACATGGTTACTAGTCAAGCCCGCCTCCGCCCTTTTTGAGCGCATTCAAGCGGGCCTGGACCTCCTCTGGCAAATCGTCGTCGTCGTCGTCAAACTCCTCGGCAGGGCGCTTTCGACTGCCGCCAGATGATGGGCCAGGGCCACCACTTGGGCCCCCGCCAGCGGCTGCGCCTGAGCCTTGCCCCTGCTGGTTCCACGTCGTCCTGTTCTCCTCAGGTTTTGCGTCGTCCTCATCGAGTGGGGTGTTCCACCAGATCGGGCCGCCAAACCTGCGACAGGCAGCGCACCGCTTGTCATGTGCCAATGCTTTAAGTGCTTGCCAACCTACCAGGATCAAGCACCATAAAGCCGTGTTGCACCTAGCGCACAATCACACGGGTTGCTGCTGCGTTCCCCAGGGGCAAGTAATGCAGGCTTATGGCGCTAGGGCAACACAAACAAAAGCTCAAGGGGGAAAGCGACAAGACACAACGAGGAGAATCGGACTCACTTGCCATCACCAGAGGCGCAGCTGACGCAGCCTATTTGCACGTCCGGTGTGAGCCGCTGCTGCGCCGCTCGAGCGCGCATGGGCACGCGACAGTGCGAGGTGGTGCCAAAGTTATGGTTGCCCTTCTGGATGGCCAGCATGGAACAGAGGATTTCATACCCAGGCTTTCGCCACTTTGCTATGAGCGGTCCGTCTGCCACCTTCTCGCGTACCAGCCAGTCAAACAGGTCCTTTGAGATAACCTTTCTTTGGTACATAAGATCATAGATAAAGCGGTTCTTCTCCCAGTGCAGACGATGGATTTTCCATGTGAGCTCCGCCTTGCGCTTGCCCTCATGCTCCTCGTTGACTGCCTCCTTTAGCTGCTGCTCAAAGTCCTCAATGACCTCCTCGATCAACTCCCAGCCTTCTGGGGGCTTCCTTCCTTTGAGCTTGCGCCTCAGTGCCCCTGACATTGGAGAGCTGGGCTATCAGCGAGGCCTATGCGTAACAAGTGCGTCGTTCAGTGGCCTTTCTGATGAAGTGGAGATAGGCAGCGAAAGGTGCGCTAAATACACAGGTCGGACGGAAATGTAATGGAAGTAGGGCAAAGTGAATGAGTAAAGGCACGGCGACGGCGTGTTGGGTTCTCACATTCTTGTCCATGACAAATAGAGAAAACCAGTACCGCCCTAAAGACATCTACCAAACCCTCAAGGCAAGCTGCCCTGACAGTAGCGTTCTGAACCCCTCTTCAGTACACCTGTTTCACATAACGCTGCGACTGACCGTGACCGGCTTGGTGACAGTCGCTGTACCTGCTGTTTGAGCAGCGTAGGCACACCTTACGCACCATACACGTTTTGCTCTGAACCTGTGTTTTGCTCAGAGGTTTCTGGCTGTGCGCGGATCTTCCAAGGCGCTTGGCGCGTTTTGCCCAAGAGCGGAAAGATTGGGAACTCTTTGGACATCATGGGCACCGGAGACGGGCGAGGAGGCCCTTTGTCTAAGGTGTGCTGCTGCTTCCCTTCTGCGTTGCTATGTTCTGCAAGGTTGCCCCGCAGGCCTTGGCCCGGCATGCCTCTGAACAGTTGAACGCACTATTGATGCCTTGCAGGACGTAGAAAGCACAAGACAGCTTTTACGAGAAACTGGACGAAGAACCCTGGCAGAATTTCAGCGGCGCCAACGCCAAGGAGCTGCGTTGGCTCGGAGCGTCGTGGGCGGAGGGACGCTCGAAGCACGGACCGTGGATGGCGATGATGAAGGCAGCGCTCTTGACGAGCGGCCGTCAATTGAGCTGACGACGTTTAAAGTACACAGCAAATCTTCGAAGAGCCTACCTGTCCCTGTACAGGCACGAACAAAGCCTCTCGCCACGGAGGTGTGTACCCGAAACCTCTGGCACTCCGCACATGCGAGCAGGCTCACTGGCAAGCGTACATTGCTGCATTTCAGCGCTGTACTTTCACCTCGCTCTTTTTGTTACATGAACCTGATATGTTGGGTTCTCAATATGCTACGCAGATGCAGCAGGTACTTGGCAAGTTGGCAGTGACCACGTCAGTGGCGCCCACAGTGGCAACTACAAGCAGCTCTATTGTGGACTCAGAGCGCTCATCTCTCATGTTTGGAGCGGACAGCGGACCAGGAACACCCCGCGGCTCGGGGTCAATTGTGTTTGACCGTCGGGAGCACTGCGCTAGCCCAAACCCAGTCACGAATGGAAGTGGCAACGGGTCTGCAGGGTCCGATCAAGCCATGGTGGATATGCTGTTACTGCAGGTACGTTGCGTGTCATTGCCTTCACATCTAGTCAGCTTTCACCATCAGGTTTTGAGGATGCCAGTGTTCGCTAAGGCAGCCGGTTCTGTTAGCCCCTTCACGACTGCTGTGCGGTACTCACAGCCTTTTCAGTCCACTCATGTGGTGTGCTGCTGCCACAAGCACACTGGCTAGTGCGTCAGCCAGTTATGAGCGACAGGTTTCGGAGTGTACATGGCCGCGTCACACATGTCCAACGCTGTGTATGTGCCCCAGAGAAAAGAGCGGGACCGCATGCTCGTTCCGCATGCTCGCTCCTGCCTACACAGGTTGAGCAGCTCATGAGGGACAGGGCAGCCCTGTATGCGGACAATATGTCGCTCAGGCGAGAAAATGAACAGGTGCGTATGTGCATGCACACAACTTTTGTGACGGGGGGGTTGGATTTCGTGCGCGCGTGCGATGCGCGAGTGCATGTGCGTGTGCGCTGGCACCCGGTGGCTGCAGTGCCAGGCATGCATGCTGCCGTGTGTGTAGAAGCGCTGGTGGCAGGCAGCGGTGTACCTGACAAGCGCGATTTGCAAGACGCAGTCTGTGCATTGCAAAGATACGACAGTTTGTATCCGCTGCGGAAGTTTTTGCACACACGCATACACGACGCGTTGCTCTTGTTCGCAAGCTGTTACGCATTGCTTTTGTACGCAAGCTGCGCCTGGCCCCTGTCAGCTGACGCTCGTTTGGCTTTCCCCTTCTTGTCCGATGCACCTTGCCCCGCGCAGTTGCAAGAGCTCGTGGGCTATCTGAGCCTTATGCAGCAGGGCCTGGAGCACGAGCCCACCACCGCAGACTCGTTCGGGGACACGCCAGAGCAGCAGGAGGGCAGAGACGCTGCAGGCGGCGAACCCAGCCATGCCACTGGCAGCTCGGGCTCGCTCAGCCAGCTGCGGGAACAGACCCAGCCTCAGCCACAGAGCTCCCAGGACGGCTCGGGCCACGGCATGGCGGCCGCGCGGAGGCTGCTGTCCGCTGCGCTGGAGGAGCCTGCGGCGCGTGAGGCCGTCGCGGCGGCAGCAGCGGCTGCGGTGGAGGCGGCGACGCTGGTGATGTCACCCCGGTCCGCTGCAGCGGGGCGCAGCAATTCACAACCTGCCTTGGGCCCATCCCCGCTGTCGTTTGCGTCGGTGCCGGCACGGACGGCGGAGGCTGAGGCGAGCGCGGCTGGCGAGGGCGGGCCGGGGTCGCCCAGGCCGGGGGGGTTGTCCACGCCTGAGCAGCAGGAGGAGCAGGAGCAGCGGCAGGGCACGCCATCGGCGATGCAAGCGGACCCTGCTGCGGCGGCGCCGGCACCAGCCCTGCCGGCGGGGACAGCAGCGCATGGCATCGCTTCAGCCGTGCTGCAGGCGCCCCTGCTTGGGCCGCTGTGAGGGCACAGCTCACGCCTGTATGCTTGCATGGGGATGGCAGCCATTGCCAACCTGGCACTGTGCCTCATGCAGTCAGATATTAAGATTCGGTATAAAGGCGTCATGTGAAGAGCTGCCTGTATTATGTTGCCCATGGGCTGACCATCATCGCATGGCCGCCGTGTTACCCGCCCCAGGCGGTCAACCGAAGATTTGTGTGTACCATTAGCATAATCTGGCATGACCCCTGTGCGTGCTGCCCAACTGTGCATGCTGTCTGCTGCTCACGTCTTGAGCCGCTGGCCGCCTGCGCAGCAGTCTCATGGACCCTCACCTGCTGCTGGAGGCACCAAGCATCCGCCGGTAGAGAAGTGCGGCCTTGGGGGCCCGCTCCCAAGTTTTGGTTGGCAGCACATTGTCAAGACCCAGAGTATGCACCTTGCGTTGTGCTTCACTGCTTGAACGGTGCTTCCTATCGGTTGTCGAACAGCACTGTCAGTTGCAGCGAGATCACTGCATTACATGCGTTCCTGCATGCGTGGATGAGCGCTGGCGCTGTTCGTCTTCCTGGCTTGCAGCCCCGCTCTCCTGCATGCGCATCGCTCGTGCCGCTGGTTGAAGGGACTGTTGAACCACACCCCTAGGGGCTGCCTGACCCACCTGTATCTGTTTGTTTTGCCAACCTTGCCAGCACCCCTGACGACTGTTCATAAATGAATGCGGGCAGCCACTGCTGTGTTTTCGTAATTGTAAAGACAGGCGTTGTGCGGCAGTCTTCTTGAGCAGTGCTGGGGTTACCCTCGGCTGCTGGGGCCATGTGCGTGCAGTTTGCTGCTGCTGTTGCTGTGTGTCTTGACAGCCAGCTCCACTTCAAGAAGTGTGGGACCCCACACTTCTTGAAGTGGAGCACATTTGTGCCGACGTGATGACTAGTGTGCTCGTAGCCTGCCTAGTTCTTTAAAGTCATTGCTTAATGAAGTTTGGACACGGCAGGCAAAGTCTTGCCCTGCTTCCTCTTGCATGCCCAGCCAGCGTAGGTGGCCCTTTGGTTTGCAGGGTTTGCACCCGTGGCATGGATGCAGGGCAATGCCGCTACGGATGCAGGGCCACTGCGATTGCGCCATCGCGTCGCGTGTTTTGCCTCGCTGAGCGGAGCATGCATGGTAATGCTCACTGCAGCCTTGCTGACTGCCGCTGTGGAGTTGGTGCCTGTGTATATATACCCTGCACTGAGACTGTGCTGTCATTTGCTTATGTGGCTGGCACTTGCATACAACACCCAAGTCGACATGCAACCTGTATACCGGTGCATCCAGTCTGTTGCACACCTGAGTTTGCAGCATGAGTTTAATATGTTTTCCAATGTCAATCGATCGCCTGTATAAAATGCTGCCCGTGTGTTATTACTTATTACCCCTGTGTCTGGTTTTTTTCCGGGGGAGTGCATGTGTGCACAGCGTCACTTGATTGTGCGCCAGGCTGGTCCACATATATGCGGCTGTTTCACCGATGCCGGGCTGCACATGGAAATGGGATAACCAGCCGAGCTGCTTTAGGCCAAGTTGGCAATGGCGCGACCTTCATTGCCGGGATGCCCAAATCGCGCCCTGCCATAGCCAGTATGTCGCATCGAGTTGGCTTCGTTGGTACCACAATGCTAGGGTTGCGATTTGGAAACGCCCTTCTGGTAGCTTCATCTGTTCCTCATTCCACGTCAGTGCGTTACCTGCAGGCTGCTGGTGATCATCGTGCATATCGCTGTCGGACACCTGCCCTCAAGTGCATCACGCCAAATGCACAGCACCAGGCGTGCAGTGCAACAATGTGAGCTGATGCCCTTCAGCTGTCCGGACGTCATGCGTACATTCGCAGCACTGTCCCAGCATGTGTACCACATTATCCATACACAGACAGTCGCGTGGCAGTCTTGAACACCGTTGAGAACACTCCAGGTTGCTTTCCGTTGCTGTCTGTAAACACTTCTTGAGTGAATTCGTGAACCTTTCTGCCACTGCCTATCATCAAGGCAGGCACCAGGAATGTGGCAGGTTCCGTCCGGGTGCGGTAAACGCAGTCAGCGTTGCTGTACCCAGTTTGCATGACGTCAGCTGTGGCAACGCGTTGTGGGTAACGGTCCGCATCACGTGTGAGGGATGGGGTGTAAACACAAGTAGGATCGTAGATGCACGCTAGAGGGCAGGCCATGGAATGAGGGTCCCAAGTTGTCAGCCTGTGGCTCATCAGGGTCATGGGGGGGGACATCCGTCAGGTGAAGGGGTCGGTCGGTCGGTCGGTTGGTCAGTCAGCCACGATCAACCCTTGTCATCCGCTACCCCTTGTGCAGCACAAATCGTGACTCAAAGTTGTAGATCCCGATGGAGCAATCGGCCTTCTCGTCATATTCACACCACTCTAACTCTGCATGCAGCAGTGTGCGGTACGGGGCATTCAGCCAGGGCATGGGCAACACCAGTGCATGAGCGACTGAGCGTTGTGGCATCAAAACACATCCATTGCACGGGCCGGTGCACCCGGCTGCTGTCCTGGTAGCATGGACTCCAGGGCTGCGGATAGCATGCACTTTGCATGCCGCAGCACGCGCCACATGCAGCACAGTCAGTGCTTATCAATCTTCACCGCACAAAGGACTATGGAGTGCACGTGCTGGGTGAGAGTGAACGGGCATACACATAGCCCTCGAATGCCACGGATATGCCTTGCATGAGTGCGTGGCCTGCACACAATGGCGTATGTGATGAAGCAAGGGCTTGACTTGATGAATGGATGATGAACATTTTGAACCCCAATCGGTCCGTGTGAGGCCAGAGAATACATCAAACCGTGTACTGTCGTACCGCAGGGCTCACCTCTAAGGTCCACATCCTCAAACTTCTTTTTCCCACTGGCGCTCGTCACGACCCACTCCCCCTGCGCATGGCCGTGAAGGCAGAAGGGGCAAGATGCATTAAGGGCGATGATACGAGCTTGCTTTACCGGCTGCAGTAAGCATCACAAGAGGGCCAACAAATGTGCAACATGCGCTGCTGTCAGGCAGGTTGCGGCGAGAGGAGGTCAACACTCCGGTGGGGAAGGAAACTGGCAGGGCGTGCGTGCAGACAGACAAGCTCGCCCCTCATGGCAGCCAGCATGAGAAGGGGTGACACTCAGCATGAAACATGCCGGCCACGCCAGCGGACTATGTTGCGTTCGCCACCAGCGGTGCAACCTATGCAGTACAGCGCAGACAGCTCAGCCGCACCTGAGGGTGGAAGGCGATGGGCTCCAAGCCACGGCACTCAAACGCCATCACCGGCACCCACTTGCGGTCGTCCTCGGCTGCAGCGCAAACGTGCACAGTGAAAGTGGGCGGAGGGGGGCGGGGCAGCACAAACATAACATGGTTCCAGCAACCCTTTGCACGCGCCATTGCAGCAGTCCTTACTGCGCCGCCAGCTGCGAATCAGTGGTCCACAAACACAGCTCAGGGGCTGCTGGTGCGTTTTGGATTGCGGGCTGCCACTTGAGCTATGTCTCCACCCGGCATAGCAGCTGAGTCCCCACAGCCCTGCCCAGCGCGCACCTGTGTACTCGCGTGTCACGCCCTTGACTTCTTGTACAACGACTGAGGACTGCAGGTGGCGTGAGGGCCAAGCGAAATTGCAGATGTCGGCCCGGAATGCCCATACACCACACAGACGCCACACAAACAGTTGCAATAGCAGTTCCTTTTAGCAAAGGTACAAGTATTTCAGTATTTACCAAACACAAGCATGGGAAGGGCAACACGTGTGCGGTCGTTTGCTGGTCCATGCTTTCACAATCGGATTCACGCATGCAGCTCCAGGGCCTAGCCAACACCGGTACAGACTCTTGACTGCTATGCTTTTCACCAAGCCCATCGCAGGCCACATG
Source organism: Chlamydomonas asymmetrica (assembly GCA_001662385.1). Classification (NCBI taxonomy): domain Eukaryota; kingdom Viridiplantae; phylum Chlorophyta; class Chlorophyceae; order Chlamydomonadales; family Chlamydomonadaceae; genus Chlamydomonas; species Chlamydomonas asymmetrica. The sequence goes on along the minus strand of BDDA01000231.1, from coordinate 70,410 downwards.
CATTGGCCACTTAAGGGCACACATACAGCCAGCCAGTGAGTATCATACCTCCCTCTTGGATGCCTTGTCGAATTTCATGACCAAATGAGCGGTGCCCTTCGACCCTGCGAGTGGTGGAGGCCGATGCATAGACCGCATATGGTGCACACAGCACAGCACAGCACAGAACAGCAAACATCACATAGCATAATCCAGTATCCTAGGTACCGTATGCCTTGCGTCATACATGCATTTGGCAGTAGGTAACTAGGTGAGGCATCTTGACGGGTGGCCTCACAAGTCAAATGGCCAGTACGAACTTTGCCGGGAAGTTTGCAGCGCACTCCAGGTCAGGCATGCGCCCAGCATGCATATGCAGGCCACTTAGCTACCCCGCCATGCTTGAGCCTTCCAGGTCGGATGTACAGCAGCATGAATCAAACTGCATCAGAGCTGCGCTTTGCTTCGTTTCAATTCATGACATGCTACACCGTCGACAGATGCGCATAGGCATGCACACCCATATGTGTGCGCTACAGTCTAGTCCCTCACCTGTACCCTCATGCAACTTTGCACCTGAGACGCACCCGTCATGAACCTTGGCCCTGCACCACACCCCTTACCCGTGCCACCCACCTACCTGACAGTTCATGCTCCTCGGTGCTTGTCACCCAGACACCTTCTTTCACCTCTGCGCCTGCGCTTTCCTTCACCTGCATCAACAATTGATAGCAGCAAGTCGTTCGTCGCTGTTCCAGAGGAACTGACGATGCGTGGCCCAACCAGACTCGGCACACGAGCACGTTGTGAGCATGGTGGTTCACAGATAGAAGTGCAGCAACAAGTAGAATCAGTAAGTGTAGACCGTCAAACAAAGAACAATTAAGCCTGGGCCAGTACTTGTTCACCCACATCGAAGCAAAACCGGGCTGTGAACGGTATCCGTATGCTCCCAATGTTCTCCAGCTCCGCTTTGATTTGCAACAAGAAGACCTGAATATGGGTGCACACCACACAATCGTTGAGGGTGTTGCGCCGCCGCTGGTGTGCTAACAAGGGGTCACCACGCAACACGGCGACGCACCGGCATTGTAATACAGACTCGCTATGGTGGTGTGTATGTCTGCACGCGGCCAGAAGCTTGAGCTACACACATGAAGTTACCTCTAAAGCATTAGCTCTACCCTGTGTCCGGATTCTTTTTGCTCATCAGGAGGAATGCAATCGATCGCCGCAAATACCTTGGAGCCTTTGAGCCAAACTCCATCAAGCCATCCTGCTTACCCACCGCCGCATTATGCGTCTGCAGCTATGCACTTGGCACACCTGTGACCAGCACTGCCAGACGCCACACCTAATACCGATCTGTGCACAGATGACCTGACGGCATAGGCCTTGACGACACTGGTGCAAGGGGTGGGTGATGGCTATGGCAAACCCAGGCGGCCCTCCTGCAGGCCCCTTCTTCAATTCCTGGGAGCCAGCACCGCAGTATGTGCTTCCGCCTGCGGACCCATCGCTGCTGGAGCGGGTGCAGCTGCTCGTTCGCTACGCCACCCAGAACGGCCCTGGCTTTGTGGAAATGATGAAGGAGAAGCAGCGCAGTGACCCAAAGTTCAGCTTCCTTTTTGGTGGCGAAGGCGCTCAGTATTATCGCTGGCTGCTCTATTGCACGCTCTACGGGCTCTCGTCAGAGCAGCCCTTGCCCGCGATGCCCTACCCCCCTCACGCAGCACCACCTGCAGCTCAGCCCGCTTATGGCCACCAGCACCCTGCAACTGCCCCGCCACCCCCGCAGCACTACCCACCGCCGCAGCACCACTTGGCGCCTCCGCCCCCGGGAATGCCGCACTACCCTGCGCCGATGGCTCCGCAGCATTACGCTGCACCTCCACCGCCTGTAGCATACCCTCCACAAGCACACTACCCGCCACCGCATGCGCAGCCACCGCCGCTGCAGCACTTGTCAGCGCCACCACCGGCCGCGCCCCCTCCGCAGGCCCCTCCGCAGCAACCGCCTGTAGCTCAGCAAGCACTGTCGCCCTCAGGCCTCCCAGCTGCCGTGGTTTCAGGCTTTAAGGAGGTGCTGGAGTCACTCACAGGGTCCAAGGTGAACACCCTCGGTTCGAAGCGCGCAGACAAGCCTCGGATCATGCCTGGCGATGCCTAAGCAGGGGTCTCTGTGCATGAGCGAGTTTTACGAAATGTATCCAGCCTTGTAAGCTAGCTGGTGTGCCTTCAGCGGACCCCCCTTGGCAAGCACTACACTGAACAAGTGCTGAATTGCGAATGCCAGTGATGTCAGTGATGTCAGTGAGCACAAATGCATGGACTGTCTTGAGCTCAACAGTCGTCCGCCTTGTGTGTTCACTGTTCTTGTTGTGGTGCAAAATTCAGGACTCCATCAAGTCCAGCTCGCTGTGGATCATGCAGCACATGGCGCACGCTGCTGGGCTCGCACGGATGATGGCAGAGCGCATGTTGTTTCTGCAAGAGTACGACCGCACACTACACCTCATATACCTCACCAACGACATCCTGTTCAAGGGGTGAGAGCATGTGAGGGCCATGCCTGACCATAAGCAGTGACCTTGATGCCTTGTGGGGTGCTGCGTGTGCAGCGTGTGCTCGAGGCGCTGAGCGACTTTCTAGAGGGCTCAGCAAGGCGTTGTAGCACTGGCGCCGCTTGTGTCCATTGACGTCTCTGCACCGGGGACGAGACTCTGACACACATGTTGCTGTCTGCGCACACCCTCTGAGCCTGAGGCTGTGTGTGTGCTTGACAGGGTGGCGCAGCGGCCTGCAGGCGGCGATGAGACATCCGACCCCATAGCAAAGGCCTACCAATCCATGGTGGGTGGGTTTCTGGTAGACTATCGTGTCCTGCGGCCTTGCCATGGTGCATCGTTTTGGCATGCACCAAAGCGCATTATTCCATTCACGATGCATTACCGTACAGGCAAAGCCCGCATTGTGTAGATGCTCTGGTCAGAGGCAGTCCTTATGCATCATGCAAGATACGCACATGTGACCTCCACAGGCTGTGCACATGCCTTTTTCAGGCGCACCACACTACGCGTTTCTATCTCGTGATTTACGTGCATGTCGGCTGACTGGCCCATGGTTCCCCAGATGGGAACCACAAGGCATTTCACACACAAGTGCTTCAACACAAACAGCACGAGGGCATTGTGGTTCATTTTGACCGCTGCATTGCGTACGCCAGATCGGCCCGATGGTGGGACTCGCGTTCCAGCGTGGTGGGCGCGGTGATGCCGTGAAGGCGCGCCTCAAGAAGATGCTGGACTTCTGGGGGGAGCGAAGTGTGTTCAGGTAGGCCAGTCAGGGACGGGTGGTGCGTGGATGGGCAACGTGCTCCACGGAGCTTGTGATGTTCAGGAGTGAGGCACGAGAAAGGAGGAAGGGGTGGGGGAAGCGAAATGCTGTGTGGGGCTTGGGTGCAGCCCAGCATGTGGTCGGGGAGTCTACTACATTTGCATAGTCATCGCAGGGGCCAACCTGTGAGTTCTACTAGTGCGGGGCGGCGGCTCGTCATTTGCATGCCTGTATCACTGCATGGGAAGGCGCAACCTCCGTAGGGCAGGCAGCATGGGTTTGTTTGATCGCGCGCCGCTAAACCCGCATTCCCCTTACACCCGCCCCTGTCCCCGCCTGCAGTTCTGACTCCATGGCCATGATCGAGGATGCTGCATTCAACAATCCAGACGATGCAGCCATGGCCCTAGCACAGGTGCGGTTGACCTCCATTCGCCTGGCTCTTGAATGCTCTGTAGCATTGCGCCAAAGGCAATGCCGCCAGCAGCATCTAGGGGCATCACACATGACCGCCGCTTCCATACCTTGTCCTTGACATGCGTTTGGTTGGTGAATGTTGCACGACCTGCAACCCACGGTACCTTGCTGGGATGCTGCACAGTGCCAAGCGCTCCATAGTAGTGCCTGCACTCCTGCTGAGCCCCTTGCAGTTTGGCTCTGGTGTGAGCTTGTGCTCAAGCAGGCTGCTCGTTAGCTCATGTGCTTGTGTATGTGTGCATCGTGTGCGTCATGCAGGCGCTGCCTGCGCTCCCGCCCCCACCGTCCGCTGTGCCCGCGCCCGCCCCACCCTACCCGGCCAGCCAGCAGAGCCAGGTGCGCCGCGCCTGACACGCGCCTGGACGATGAGGGCTGCATGTGTTCGTTGTGTGCTTGTGTTGCCGCTGTGCTTCTTACGGCAGTCATCGTATGTGCCAACTACTGAAGCTGCGGAAGTGACACCATCCTGGATGCTGTGCTGTGTGATACCTGTACTGGCGGCGGTCACATGTACACCTGCATGTACACACATGATGTTAATGCATGTCAATGATGTGTTGTATGGTGCTGCTGCAGCAGCCGCAGCAGTCCCTGCCGCCCTGGCAGCAGCAGCAGCAGCCTCCGCAACAGGTGTTGCCTCCATGGCAGCAGCAGCAGCAGCAGGCGGCTCCGCCAGCGCCCTGGCAACAACAGCAGCCACAATACGGGGTGCGTAACTATCCACCTGTTCGCAACCACGCACACTGTACCGCCTGTCATGCATCATTCAACCACTTGCAACCTGCCTGGTGTCCAGCTTAGTAGTCATTAACACATGCAAGTGCACTGTTGTCAATCCCCCCTGCTTACCACGCTGACGTTGAGCACTGAGCGCTGCAGCGCATCCTTGTGCAAGCTCTGCCAGCCTAATCGTATACTCACATGCGGGTGTGCCTCCATGGCGGCTCGTACTCCCCTGCCTGGGCACGTGTTTCTTGCAATGCATGGTTCTCAATGGAGCACTGAACCATCCCCCAATGGCGTGTGACTAGTGTGAGGCTACCAGGTGTAGAGTCAAGTATCCAATCAATTCATCATCCACACCCTCCTGTATCTTGTTCATGCAGCAACCCCCACAGCTGCAACAAGGCTGGTACGGGGGGCCACCACAATCACAGCAGCCGCCCATGGGGGGCATGCCGCCCCAGCACCTGGCACCACCACCGCCGAATAGCTTTGGTCAACCGCCACTCCAGCAATCAGCCGCCGCAGCGCTTGCAGCGGCCACGGCGCCGCCGCCGCCCATGACGTCCGTGCAGCTGCCGGCGGGAGTGCCGCTGTCGCTGGCGCAGCACATCAAGGCGATGCCGGGCCAGGGGGCATCAGCTTCCGCGCATCTAGCGCTGCAGCAGGCTGTGCAGGCGGCGGCAGTCGCAGCGCACATCGCCGCAGCTCAGGTGGCTGCTGCAGCTGCAACCCAAGGTGAGCAGCACATGCCACACACCAGCGCCAGCACCCCATGCCACCTCATGTTCAGTAACGCCATCCATGAATGGCCTGATTGGCCAAGTGATGTACAGTCAACCACCAGCATCAGGACACAACTGCGAAGCGTGGCCTCCGCTCCCATGATTTGGACAGAACATGCCGTAGCTAACAGCGTCATCCGGGACGCATCATTGAACTTGGCGCATGCTGTGGACAGTTGTGCCTGAGCATGGTCACGGCGCAGTGGCTACTGTCCGCATGGCTTGGCAGCGAGTCACGCACCCCCTCCACCGCTGTGCTGTGCGGCATTGATGTATGGGACGCTGCATGTGGTCCCTCGTAGCTCATCTGGGCAACACAGCGCAGTGGCACATCGTTTGCGCTATGCGCGGGCGCGCACTCCGACTCATCTGCTCCTCATGTGTGTTCCTCACCGTCCTTGAGGTGGCCGTTGTGTTGGCGCTGACCTGGCTGGGCGTGTGTTGCAGGCACGCCTGTGAGCTCCTTCACGTTCCCGCCCGGCCTGCTGCCTAAGCTCGTCAAGGACCTCAACGAAAACGAGCTGCCCTACACGCCCCTGGACCCAGCTGACATCGAGACAGAAGGCGAGTCAGCTCGATGAGCTCTGAGTGAATATCATCGCTAAACCTAGTGGGAGGGGCCAGGCGGAACTCCTGAGCTGCCCGGGTGTGAGCCTAACATCAACATGATTAAGGCAGTTAGCAGAGCGTAGTGGGGCGTGGCGATAAGGCTTACAGGCCCTTGATCCACCAACCTGCTGCGCAACGTGCGTGCTTGCGAGCATGGAAGTGTAGTTTTGAACAACTTCCTCTAAAACACCTCCGTGCGCGCACAATACCTTCGTTAGGTCAACCTGCACATCAGGTGAACCATGAATGTTCGTCCGGCCTGTGCGGTGTTGCCATCTGTCAGCGGTCCAAGCGTAAATGACACCACGTCCCCGGCGCGCCTGCCCTCTGTGCTACCTCGCTCGCGCGCAGGTCTGCCTCCGCCACCCGAGCGCGACGTGTACCTTAAGTCACGGATGGATAAGTTCTACACTGAGCTCAAGGACTACAGGTGGGGAACTGGGTGGATGCTGATGCTGATGCTGGTCATGGTCATGGTCATGGCACCGGAGGCCTACGCCACCCTTCCGCCTTGCACACACTGGCGCTTGTTTGGGTGATTGGGTCGGTGAGGCGTTGAGCCTGGGTAGTCAAGGAGTCAGCCAGCGCAAGGGTCATAGCATCATAGCACGCTAGGCGTTAATGTGCACGTGGGGTACGTGGAGGCCGGCGGGGCGGGCACAGACCGTAGTCGACTCGTACGCATGGCGCATCCTCCTTCTCCCTGCCTCTGACTGACCATGTGTCGCTGTGTGTGCCTTGCCTTGCGCCTTGCGGCTGCGTGCTGCTGGTCGTCATTATTTGCCATCCTGTCAGGCCCGGCATGACGCGTGCTGACCTGGATGACCCCAGCTGGAGTGAGTGGTGCCGGGCGTCACTGGTTGTGCATGGAAGCGCCGGCCATCCCGCTATGCAACTCTGCAGTGCATGCTCATGCATCTTGCGCCCACAAGCACCGTACTGCATCCGTGTGGTGTCTGCGCAGCCCCAACCACATGGCAGCAGGGCACCCATTGGCATATTGCTGCTGAGCACACAGCCACGCAACTGCGCCACGCACCATGCGGCCATCCCGTGAGAGCTTGCGCTCCTCACCATCTCCCCGCACGCACTGGCGCGCTCCATGGCTGGTGCCTGTGCATGCTCTGGCTCGCGGCATCGTGTGTCATGGTGTGTGTGTCATGGCTGGCATCGTCGCGCGTGTCATCGCGCGTGTGCTACTGTGTATCATGGCAGAGCGTGGGTGGCGGGAGCGTAACGAGGAGGAGCGCAGGGAGCGCGAGCGCGAGCGCGAGCAGGACGGCGGCGCGGCGGGCGGCGGCGCGGACGACGGCGCGTGGCGGCGGCCGCGCCACGGCGAGACGGGCCACCTGGCGGACGGCAGCTTCGCCGGCAGTGAGTCCACGCTTACACGCGCGCCTTGCCCCTGACTCAGCATCACATGAAGCGCACGCCAGCGTTCAAGCCGGGCCGTGCGTTGCGCTGCCCTGCCACGATGCACGTGATGGGGTAGCGCCGTTTCGCTGCACACGTGTACTGGAGTTGTTCTTCTGCTTGCGGCATCTGCCAATGTTCCTGACCCAAACCACACCCCCAATCGCCCTCTGCGGTGTGTGGGTTCAACCTGATGCGTCCCTGCACAATTGTGGGTGTGGTCGTGGTATGCCTGTGGAAACTGTTTGAGCATCCTGATGCATACCGTACACAACAGCGGTTGCCCGAACAAGCGGAGGTCAATAGCATCAGCAATCTGAGAACCGCCTTCTGTGCCGTGTGTGTGTGCTTGCGCTGCAGGTTCCGGTGCGTACGCCGGTCTGGGCAGCGTGGAGGTGCAGCAGGCGGCTGACCCGGGCGACATGTACAGCGCGTACCGCACGCAGCGCAGCTCCTCGTACTACGACGGCATCCACAAGTCCATCCTCTCGGGGAACGTGTCGTCCAACGTGGGCCGCGGAGGTCGATGATGACTGCCTTCACGATCGCATGTTGGGCATTGACAATGGGGGGATGAGGGATTTGGGCACCGTGTGCGAGCCTTGTTTTAGTGTGGGTTTGCCCCTGCCTGGCCATGCGTGAGGAAGGGTTGACGTAGAGGATTATGTCATCTACCGTACTACAGGATGCTTGAGAGTCGATATGCACATGGTGATGTGGGGGTGGACACCTGCCGCTTGTTGATGCGCTGTTGGCCTTGGGTGTGTGTACACCAGTTGCTGCCCCCCACGGCAGTCATGGGGCTCAGCCGTAGCCTGTGGCAGCACCAGCACCTGCACCTTTCATTGGTACTGTCCCATCCTGCTTTAACTGGTTTCCTACCTTGCCAGTACTGACCATGTGCCAGGGCTGCATCACACACTGATTGCAGCCAGGAAGCGCTGTGCTCTTACTGATGCAGTGCCTGGTGCTGTACTGCAGCATTATACCCAGGGTGAGGTTTTTCACGCACATTGGTGTTGCTGTGGCTGTGTAGGAACTGCAAAAGGACAGCAGATGGTGACAAAGAGCATTGGTTCAGCCGGGTTGGTTTGCTCACAATTCGTGCGCAAATTGCTGCTATGCGATAATGCCTTAAAACTCTTGAATGACGATCCTCAGGTTTCAGCCCCCAGGCTGATCACACACGTGTTGCTGTACGGTGGGCTCAAGCCAGGGCTTGTGAGGTGCATCCCAACCACACCAGCCACACTACCGCATTTGGGATGTTGTCTGGATGTTAATATGGACAACTGGACCTTACCAGGTGTGGTAGGCAACAGGGCTACAGACAGACAAGTTCCCCATGGACGTATTGCACAAGTACTAGCAGTGATGGAATGCACCGTGGAAGACGCTTAGCAAGGCCACACGCCCGGCGTACAACAGTGGTGTCGAAACAGACGTCCGAGCGCAATACCGATTCCCGAATATGGCATGCACGTTGACACGCGCAACGCACGGCTGCTACGTCTTGTGCGTTTCCATGTGGAAGGCTTCATGGTGCTGCCAAGTGCCAACACAAAAACGTTGTGTACGTGCATAAAGTCACAGACAATCATGCGTTGTCACATGCAAAACTTGCAACCCGCGGTAGAGTGTGCAAGGGGCTGCACCAGGATGAAAGCAACATCCGCATGTCGGCCTCCCCCCTTGCCTTGGAGCGCTGTGACACCAACAAGATACTGGTAAGGGATAAAGGGAGGCGCCACGGCTCCCAGCACCAGCCAGGGTGCAAATGAGGGTGTGTGACGGTGCGCATGTGCACGCTCATACGTGGGGACGGGGAAGGAGTGTGTGCTGTATGCAGATATGCACCATGCAAGGACAATGCACGCCCCGCTGGCTGAGGCGTGCGGTGGGATGACCCTGCACCCTCTGAAGGACACCCTCAAGGTGAACAGCACGCATGGACAAATGCATGTGAGCATGCAACTCGGCATGCAAGGACAACGCAAATGCCAGACTGCTTGCACTACTCACGTGCTGGCGCCCAATGGGCATTCAGTGTGTGTGACTGTATGGATATATCATATATGCACGAGTAGGGTAGTGTGTGCAAATTTGTGTTGGCGAGGGGGGATGGTTAACCATTACGATACTTTCAAAGGCCTCGCGGGGCCTCCGGGTGTGCAAACGGTGTTGATGGGGGCCTCGCTGACAAGCGGGAGAAAAGCAGTGTGACAATGCGATATGCTGCACTCTGCGATGTCAATAAGCGTCGATTAAACAATATCATGGGTGGAGTTGGCAGGTCGTTGTTGTGTGCTGTAGAGTTGCCTGGGGTTGTGTGCACGTGTGGGTTGTGTGTGTGCGTAGGGAAGCTGGTCAGCCTCCCACGCTGCCACTGAGGTCCTGCCACAGACCCTCACTGGGGGCAAGGCAAATGACACGCAAGGGGATCGCCTTGAGGGAAATGACCACATCGTCCGTAAAAGGCCACATAATATATCGCAATGATCGCATATGGTCGGATGCGTGGTAGCTCAAAACCAATCAGGTGCAATTCGAAACGCTAGGCGCGCGGGCGAGTATCGCAGACACACACAAAGTAGTGCACCACAAGTAAAAACATGAATGGGGATTAGCCTACTGCCAGTGGCTTGCAGCTCAGGATCGTTTCGTTGCACGCTCTCTGACCAGTGTCCTCCAGCGGTGGCTGCGTGCATTGATTATACGCTACCGTACTGCCACAACAATATAGGACGGCCACACTGCACAGACCTGCGTTGACCGGCGCAGGTCAACCTCAACTACAGGCGTAACGCTGTGCTGCCTCGGTTAATATCAATTTCCAACCCCCCAATATGACCGCATGATGAATTGCGAGCCCATACCCATCGCCTCATCAGACGACATTTTCGATCGCGAGCTCACCCAAATGGTCTCGACGAACAGCATAAAAGCGTCATGCAGCATGGCGTGGGCTGGAAGGGAGATTGATGCGTGCTGCAGCACCAGCGCCAGCACCAGCACCGGCAGCGGCAGCGGCGGCGCCTCTGGCCTGGCGCTGTGTGATGGCCTCCACAAGGGCTGCCGACTGCTGCTCCAAGGCCTGCAGTCGCACCTGCAGCTCGCGCTGCTGCTCCGCCGACAGCACCTGCGCACCAGGCTGCTGCTGCTGCTGCTGCTGCTGCTGACCACCATCCCACTGATTTCCTGCTGCACGACCAGCTCCAGGGCCCGGTAGCAGTGACGCCGACGTGCGCAGCTGCTGCTGCGCCTGCTGCTGCTGCGCCTGCGCCAGCTCGCGGAGGTGCGCCTCGTATGCAGCCAGCTGCACACGCTGCATCTGCAGCATCAGCGCGCGCTGCTGCTGCTCCACCTGCTCCTGGGTGTACACAGGAGACGAGTACCCCGCAAACGGTGTCACCTGCGGTGTCACCACCGGCGGCAGCGGCGGCGGCAGCGGCATCACACCAGGCCCACCCGGGCTGCCGGGCCCGGCGTACAAGCTCGACAGCGCGCGCTGCTGCTGCTGCTGCTGCTCGCGCAGGAAATCCACCGGCGGCTGTTGCTGCCCCCGGCCTTTGGTTTCGGAGCTGTGTGCGCCGGAGGCATTTGAGGCGTTGGCATGCATCGACTGGGCGAGCGTCTGGTGGAATTGCCGGTGAGCCTGAGGGAGGGCCATGGCAGCGTCCATCCCGTCCGCTGAAGCGTACCCATCAGCCGTGAAACCATTCCCATTGAACGTTGTGAACCCACCGAGTGTGGTGGCGCCACCACCGCCGCTGCTGCTGCTGGCACCGCCATAGTAAGCGCTTCCGCCGTTGAACGCGCCATAGGCACCACCGCCGTTAACGGTCATAGAGCCTTGGCTTGGACCGTGGCCGTGCGCTGCGCCGTTGTGTTTAAAGGGGACCATGCTGCCAATCTTGCCGATGCTTCGGGGCGTGCCGTTCACGTTGCGCACGCTCGCGCCCGCGCTGCCTGGCATGGTGCTGGCGACACCGCTATATGAGGGGTCCAATCCATCGTCCTCATCGCCACCCTCCTCCTCCCCCTCCTTGCCGGCTCCATCGTTGGCGTTCTGGCCAGCGCCCTCGTCGGCGCCCTCGCCGTGTTGGCCCGTGAACACATGTTTGATGGCATGGCCGGTGTCTGTGAAGAAGTGGCCGATGCGGCCCAGCAGCGTGTGCTCCGCCTCGTCGCCCTCGCCGTCATCGGGGGCGTCCATGAGCACCTGGCAGCAGATGCAGCCACATCCGTAAAGGAGGGTTAGTACGGTAGCACACCGCTACACCGTGGCGCATTGAAGTGTGTGTGAGCAAGCAGGGGGAGGGGATGCAGGCCGCAGGGAAAGACCGCAGCCAGTACACTTGAGCGTATAAACAGCAAAACTGTCAGTGTGCGGCATCTCGCCTTGCCATAAACAAACGCACATTCACAAGTGTGATGCAGCCAAGTGGCACGCAGGATGAGTGGATGACCCCATCAGGAGTGGCCCGACAGGGTACCTATGCTGGCAGGCAGCCCGGCGGTGCGCTCACCTTGTCCATCTGCTCAAAGAACTGGCGCATCGTGACCTTCTTGTCGGGCCCCTCGTCCGTGGAGAGGCTCATGAGCACGCTGGCCTGCAGCTCGGTGATGGGCTTGCCCAGCCGCTCCATGCCGTCCATCAGAGCCTCCTGGTCGATATAGCCTGCAGAGGGTTGAGAGCGCGAGGGGTGCGTACGGCACAGCAGCACGGCAGGGTGGAGCAACTGATCAAGGCAGGGGCGCGCAAGCAAGGGTGGGATCGCTTGGGCTGGCAACCAGGAACCCTCTAGTCATTTTGAAAGGGCTTTGGCATACATGCCACTGCCGTGGCGATGTGGACTGCCATCCCTGTACTCCCATCGCTCACTGTTCAGTTTCTTGCCACAGCAGCATCATGCGCGCAGGCTTTCACTTCACCACCACTGCAATCCTTACCGCCCCCCCCCTCACTATCCGTGTCCGCGGCCCGACTGTCAGGACTTAACACCCACCCACTCCACCGCTGCTGGTTGCAACGCATGTTGCACGCCAACAGCACACGCATGCCTCATGCACACACGCACCGAGCGCCTCGGTATCCAGGAACGAGTAGAAGAGGAATTTGACGAACTCGTCAAAGCCGATCAGGCCGGAGTTGTCGATGTCGATCTCCCACAGCATGGCCTCCACGTCGCCCGTGGTGGCGTACGTGCCCAGCGAGCGGATCATGTTGGCCAGCTCTATGAAGCTCAGCTCGCCAGAGCCGTCGTCATCCAGCTGCACAGCGCAGGCATGCAAACAAGGTTTGTGTGAGCACGATTTGAGCAGGCACCTTGGCAGTGTGGTGTGTATGACAGAGCGTTTCTTTGTCTGAAGTATTTGCAGCAGTGGTTGTTGTTGTTCAGGGCTGGAAACAACGCAGTTCAACGCAAACCGCAGTATGCGCCTAAGCAGGTTGCCCGCTCATCACGCACACGTTAGTGGTGTGCGTAGGTGTGCATGCGTGCTGGCGAGCAGGCATAGATGCCTGGCTGGCTGCCCGCTTGGCATGTAACCGGCGCTTCTGAACCAGCCGGCCACTGTACAAGCCGTGCATCCACTCGCCCCTCCCTCCACGCACCTCCACAAACGCCTCCCTGAACGCGCTGGTCTCTGCGCGCAGCACGTAGGGCTCCTTGAGCTCGCCGTACCACACAATGTCGTGCCAGATCTGCACACGTGATGAGGGAGCATCCAGAAGGTCAGGAACCCAGGTTGGTTAGGGAATCAAGCGCTTTTCAGTGTCCACCAAAACCAGATTAGTACATGCCGTGTTATTTTCAGTCGGGTGTGTGGACTGAGTACGATCTCACAGCGTTGTACGATACACAATTGAAAACCAGGTCAAGGTCAGCGGGTGCATGCACGTGCATGTGACGCTGCCCGTGGTGGCCACCCTCGGTACAGTCCCTTGCACGAAGTACTGCTGCCGCAGGACAGGCGCCCACTCGCAACACAATTGGACAGCTCACAGGTGCACGCCTCCACAACCTGATGGCCCAGTGTAGACAACAAGAGTAGCATTACTGAAAATGTCACCAGCTGTGCACAGTCGCGCAGCACGCACCTGGACAAACTCGCGGTACACATGCTTGAGCGCCTTGCGGTTGATCTCCCTTCCTGTATCGTACTTCTGTCCCAGGATGATGCCGGCCTGGTTTGCGAGAGTGATGATGAAGGCGGTCGACAGAGTGACCTCTCCCTCGTGCTCACCCACAAAATGCTTCGTCAGGCCCTCCAACACCATCCTGCGCGATTGAATGCCAATCAACAGCAGGATGTGAATACGGCGTCGGGACATGGCAGAGCACACAGCTGCGCTGCAGCAGACACCTGCATAAAAGCGAAGGGACTGGCAGCTGGTTTCAGTGTTGGACAAGGCATACACAGTACAAGCAAGTACAAAGGGTCAGGCCTGGCCATCTGTCCTGGGGAAAGGAGCGAGCCATGCTAAACACACCACAACAGAAGCCAAGTTACTCCCACCACGGCCCGTGCTGCAAAGCATCTTGCACCAGAGACTGTGCATGCGCACTTACGCTGCCAGCCCGTGCTCGTCGTCGTCCTGCGTCTTGCTCTTCCTGATCTCGTGCATGACCTCGTGCGGGTCAAACACGCCGCAGGTGGACAGTACGGCGTACTGCGGCAGAAACACCCACGTCATGTACAGCACCATGGCCAGGTTCAGCAGCACCATGGGCAGCCACACGCCGATCGGGTTGGCGGAATCGTTGATCGCCTCGAACTTGGAGTAGGGGATGATGAACGCCATGGATGTGGTCAGGGTCAGGGAGGCTTGCGCAAAGATGACGTCGTACACCCACAGCAGGATATTCGGGCGGCCGAAAAAGAACAGGCGGATGATTTTGGCCTCTATTCCCTCCGCCAGGACGTGTTCCGCCATTGAGACCTCCGAGTGTTGGGATTGTTCGCTGTCGCTGCTCGCAGACTCGAAGCCGACGGCGTCCTCGTCCACGCCGCTGCCGCTGCCGCTCGCGCTGGGGCTGCGGCTGACGCCGCTGACAGTGCCGCCGCCGCCGCCGCTGTCTGCCCCGCTGCGCACCGACCCGTTCAGCGCAGCAGAGTGCTGCGCGAGCAGCCGCCGGGCGCTGTGTATGTCGGGCACACCGGGCGCCCCCGCTGCAGTCACAGAGAAGGAGCCTAGGGGCGGCGGCACTGGCCGTGAGGACGGTGCGGCGGGAAGCGTCGATAAGGGCGGGGACTGCATGCGCTGCAGCGGGGCGCGCAGGTGGCTGCCTGACGTCACGCCCTCAGGCACGCGTATGTCGAGGCCCTGCGCGCTGTTCTGTGCCTTGCGCTGGCGCAGGAACGCCGCCTGCATGCCCTGCAGCTGCTGCTCGCGCTGCGCGGCCGGCATGGTCTGCCAGGGGCCCGTCTCCATGGCAGCCGGCACGCCGCCACCCGGGGGCTCTGCAAAGAACAGCGGGTTGCTGGTCACGTGCTGCGTGTGGTGGTGACCCAAATGGCTGTGGTGGTGATGCGCATCAGCGGGCTCAAGCGCGCCATGCGTCGGATGAATCATGGCCTCAGCAACCGGTCCAGGCTGCGACAACGCGAGGCTGCTGCCCATGCGCGTGTCGCGGCTGCTGCGAGTGGGGGTGCTGCAAGCGCTGGCTGTGCGGCGAGGCGCCGCGCAAGGCGAACGGCTGTGACCCACATCGGCAGCCGTGTTTGCTGGGTCCGTAGGGCGAGCGGCAAGCTCAATCTCGCTGCCAGCAGCAGTGGGTGCGGCAGCAGCAGGCGCGCTGCTGGACTGTGCGGCTTGGCCGAGCTGTGCAAGCGCACGCGTTGGCGCAGGCACTGACATCGCCATGCGCCCGGCATCAGCGCTGGCGCTCCACCTGACGCTGTTGCGCAGCTGATGCTGACGAGAGCGTCTGCGCCCAGGCGTGGCTGGCGCGCTGCGGCCAGAGGTGGACATCGGATCGTCCCCCGCATCGGCACCGGCAGCGCGGCCGCTGCTGGGCATCAGCATAAGCAGCTGCGAGGTCATCGCGCTCAAGCCGTTGCGCTGCTTGCGGCTGCCATCAGGCCTTGCAGCGGTACCGGTCCGTGTCCCGTCACCGGTGCTGCCACTGCAGCGGCTACTAAAGGTCGTGCTACAACTCGGACCGTCACGGCACCCATCACTGCATCCGCGCTGCTGCTGCTGCTGGTGCTCGTGGCCCTCCTGTCCCGGCTGCTGGCGCTTGCTGCCACGCGGCCCGCCCCACCGCAGCCTCACATGGGTCTTGCGCACAAGCGCGTCCTCAGCAGTGGATTGCGCTGGCTGTTGGCTCTGGGAGTCGCTGAAAGCATCAGAGCGCAGGCCAAAGCTGGAGGCAGCAATCCCCGCCGCTGTTTTGGCTTGCAGCTGTGCCTCCTCCATCTTCGCAGCCCAGAACAGCCGCTCACGCGCAGCGCGCCTGCTCGTGTCCCTGCTGCCTGTGCGCGGCACAACCCCGGGATGTTGACAATCGGGTGCACGCACCTCGCTGGCTGCTGCTGCATCCCAGTGCTTTGACGAGGGCTTCACAAAGGTCTTGCCGGGCGTCCTGAGCTGCGCCTGCTGCCGCTGCTGCTCCGCCAGCTGCTGTTGGCACCGCTGCAGCCACCCGCGCTTGCGGCCCGCTTGCTGCTGCTGCTGCCTGGCCTCGATTGATTCCCCAATCGCGCGCGGCCTATTGCTGCCCCACAAGCGCTCCTCTACGCGTACGGTAGCGTCGCCACCTACAGAATTGAGAGTACGCAGCATGCACACCAGCAGACGCATTCGCAGCAGTCCAACATGCGACAGCATATCCAGCACGGCGATTTGAGTGTGACTCATCATGTTGCTGCACTGTGGCTCATGCACCTGGTCGGCCAATGCCCTACAGGTCAGTGGCTTGACTGCCCCTGGGCGCAAACCTTGCAGTCCGCACACATGCCGCTTCCACCCCCCTCCCTACCACACTCACCGTCCGTGTACCCGCCGCCGCCGCTGCCTCCCAGCCCTGTGTGCTGCGTGCCTCCGTCCTCGTCCCCGCCGCCTTTGCTGCCCGCCTCTCCGTCTCCGTCGTCCTGCTGGGTGCCTTCCTCCCTTGCAAGCCGTGCCTCTTCCTCCTCCTGAGCAGCCCTCAACGCCTCAATCTCCTCAAACAGCTGCGCAGCCTCACGCCCCGTCTTCTTCATCACAAACCTCAGGTTGGTGGACATGAACAGCGTCATGGCCAAGCACGTGAGCGAGATCCAGATGGTTTGCAGCAGCACCTTTGGATACAGCAGCAGGAAGGCCATCATGAAAATCACCAGCCACGCGTGTGAGTACACGTGGTTCATTTCAGCCTCCAGACACTGCTCAGCCATGTTGAGGAAGTTGAAGTTTCGGAGCACGACGTGGTGAGCGGCAAAGCGCTTTTCAGTCATGAAGCGCAGCAGGCTGTACAGGTTGATGTCAACGTGGCCGGTGATGTCACGGAAGATCGCCTTGACGCTCCACTTCTTATTGTACATGGCCATGAGCTTCTCGCGCGCGAGGCCCAACCTGGAGGAATAAAGAGGGCCAGGGTCAAACGCAGGGTCACACAAGCGCATGCATGTGCGGGTGAAGGGAGTTTGTTGTTTGAGGCGATGGTAAGGCAGTGCGGCTTGAGCATCTGAGGGGGCGCTGCATGCATGCTTTCCATATGACCGAATGCTTTCCATACGACCGAATGCGCTTAGCATGTTGCACAGTGACTATGCGGACCGCTTCGAGCGTGTGACAAGCTGCTGTGGGTATTAAGGTTTTGTTACTATAATCACTCCTTGCCTCTGCAACGGCTTGTGCAAGTTCATGGATAGTGCCCATGTACTACATGTACGCAGAGGTCATGCACCTCCAGATTGATTAGGTGAACATCCGGTTTTCCCGCATCATGGCATGGGCTCAACTTTGTAGTTTGTGCCCAAGCATACGGGTATGCCATGGACGAAGGCCTGTTTTTCGTGTGCGACTGCCATGTGCTGCGGCGCGGTTCATCTACGTTCACTCCAGCCTTGGTGTGAAGCCAGGCGCACATCGACGAACGCAAGTACAGGTGGAGCGTGCAGCAATTCAAGTGCATCCAAAACCGCACCTGATGTGCTGGAGGGAGGCCATGTTAGACTCCTTTCGCGCACTGCGCTCAAACTCGCTCCAACGTGCGAGCTGCACAGGATGGACGCAGAGGGGCAATTAGTTCAATAGACGACCGGCTCTGCAAGCGATGTTAGCTGATTTCCCTCAGGTCTCGGGGTACGACTGGCAAGGGCATTTCCAACACTTCTTCACGCATTATGGCACGCGTGCAGAGACTGAAACTGCGGCACCTGACCCCGGGAATCGCATCAGTCACTTACCGAGGCATTGGTAAGCACTGAAGTCAGAAGGCTGAAAAGAATATGTACTATGGCAAGGTAGAACAGCAAGTAGTGCGCTCCGTGGATGACTTTGCGCGGGAAGACCTGCCTGCTGCCCGGCGCGCACGAGTAAATTGAGTATGTTTTCTGGATATACGACGAAAGCAGCGCCTCTGGCTTAACATACCAGAAGTGACTGTCGGGAATACATATTTGTTGCAGTGTTGGCTGCGTAGCGAGAAGCAGCCAACACCAAAAGTGGCACCGTGTGTCAGCGAAGGCACAGCATGAAACAGTTTGCATGAGCGTGCGTGGCCCGCACCTTTGCAATATGGACCTCAAGGCAAAAGATTGCAAAAGCAAAGCAATGCTCCAAGAAGATCCCTTACCTCAAGAAACAGCAGCACCAAAGACACCACGCCCAGGGCTAGCAGCTCCTCCTTCACACGAGCTAGCCAATTTGCTTTCCGCCCTCGAAGAACGTTGTTCAAGAACGTTAGCAGGCCAACCACGACGTCCCAGGTGACCGATATCGCGAGGAAGATTAAGAACAGCACGCAGAGCTGCACAACGCGAGGTGGTGCGTCACTGGTCAGTCAGAGCTGGAGTGTTGACATGGGTGCCCCCCACAGACACGGCGCCCACCCTGATTTTCGACCATTTAATGCCAAGGGACCTTTCTCTACAGCAAGCCTATGCAAGGGACGGGTAACCTTACCTCCCAGCCCAGTAGAGCGCCTGCGTCCTCGCCTACATTGGTCCCGTTCAGGCTGGAATTGTACGTGTTGTTGTAAGTGGTACCATTAATGTCCACCGTGACCGAGGAGTTCTTCTCAATGGTGACGTTCATTGTGAGCTATTGCCCACCTCTGTGTTACCCTAGTGGTTGTGTGTGCTGTAGTGTTCAGGGCCCAACCTCGCAGACCAGTGAACGTGTCTCATGATGGTGCTTAATGCAACCAAGCAGGCGCTCAGCAACGTGGCTGTGTGTTACACATGGACTATATTTGATACTTGACACGGAAGCGATATTACAGGATACCAGGCGTATGCAGTAGCCCGGTCTTGATGACCACATCAGATTTTGGCGACCAGAAGGCATGGACTCCGCGCACTCCCAGGGGTTGGGCATTCAGACTTCACTACTTGACCATGGTCGGAATATCAACGACCATGCTATCTAGGTCAGCGTCCCTGAGCAGTTCCCTGTACACCGTCAAGTCTATGCCGGGGCCGGAGCTGCACCCAGAATCCTTCAATACCCGTCCAATTATCTCCTGCAGGTCGTCTTCGCTGAGGCTGCTGCCTGCCAGCTGCTTGAGCATGATAGCCATGTCGTCCCTATTGATGACTCCTGCCCAGCAGCGCAGCAAGCAAGCAATCGACAAAACGATGATTGACAAAAGCACAGGCAAATGGAGGGAGGGGGATCCGAAAACGGTGTGGCATTACAGGAGTATGCAGGTTGCGGTAAAAGCAAACGGCAGTGTGCTTCAGGCATGGACAGCACGAGGGGGGGGGGGCGGGGGAGGATTGGGCAGGGCACGTTTGGCAGGGAGTGTCAACTTGTGGGGCAAGGGCAACAAGGCTGGTAGCACTGACACACTCAAATTCCGATACGCAAGCTCCAACGGATGCACAAAGGAAAACACATGCGGCACGTGCGAGCACTCACCGTCACCGTCCACATCATAAACCTTGAACATGAACGCAAGCTTGTCGTCACGGGACGCCTGGGGACTGAAGGCGGCCAGCAGTCTGACAAAGTCCCCAAAGTTGACGCATTCAAACAGCCTCACCAGCCTCTGTGCAAGCGGGTTGATGCTCAGCTCCGGTATGTTGAGGAACTCGTCAGCGCTTATGTACCCCTTGTGCCCACGGTCAAGAGAGCGAAAGCGCTGGTAAAGTGCCTCAACTTGTGCTTGATTAACTGTAGCGTTGACAAGACAGTGAAACACATCAGCTTGGAAAGAGCCACACGAGAAACATGTCCGTCCCCAACTGCGAGTAATTAGCGACAACAGACCCAGGCTCTTACAGGCGTTGTTGCTGATCGCTACCACGTCATCCACATCCACCTGGGTTAAGCCTCCGCTAGCCGCCTGCTCGTGGTGCAATCCGCCATTGCACTGTTAGCGCCATCGCCCATCAAGTGGAACACGCTCTCGACAGGCAGCGCACATTTCTCACCTGGCCCATTTTGCTAGAAGGATCCGCACGTGCTATAGAAGTGCAGCCTAGGTTGCCACATCAGCAAAGGCTCGCCAGACCTGGGATTCGTCCAACTGCCAAACAGCGTGCTCTCTTGTTGAGCACGCTGACCGTATGGGGTAAGTCACAGCGAAAACGGTTAGAAGAGACAGGAATGGGGTTGAGGGAAGGGCCAGGCCGGAGGGAAAAGAGGGTGGGCAGTACACAACAGTAAGCCGTGCTTCGGTATTCATCGCTTGCCGCATGACGATAGCATGACGAGTCGCATTGCAGTGCAAGCGAATGGACAGCACCAATTGTGTGCTCGTGTTGTTCTTTCAGTTCCGTAAGCTCATGTTGGCATTGGCATCTGAGCATCATATGGTGTGCATGGATCTTCTAGGACCAGTATGCAACGGGGTTCAACATAGTGTGCATCAGTACGCTTCAATTGCGCCCTGTTGTGTTTGCAGGGCGTCCTGCGTAGCCACTTGTGGCATTCTGACAGGGCTGCATTGTGGCATGCTCACATGCATGTTCCCTTTGCTCTGGCTCGCATGTCTGGCTTGCGTCACTTACGTGTGCTTTTGAGGGCTAGTCTGCGGGTCGTATTGCCATCGTCCTTGCATTTATAAATGCTGGATGTATGCATCAATTTACCGTATTCCATGCTCAAATGCTTGCAATGCAAACATACAACACTGCTACCGCATTGCTGTGCACCTGCGCCATGCAGGACAGACCGCACAACAGGTGCGCCAGTCGTGGCTACGCAACATGGGCAGTGCCTATCACCAAGCACGCACACGTCCCAACGGTTCGAGTTTGTGGCGCCGTTAACGCTGTTCTAGAAATGCGATGAGCAAGGCGCTATCCCATTGCTTGAGTGGCAGTGGCCGCCAGCGCAGCGGCGGCGGATGCGCCCACACCCCGACTGCCCCCACGCAGCGCTGCCACCACCCGCTGCGCCTCCGCCGCCAGCGCCTGCAGCAGCGGCACCGACGCCGGCAGGAAGAACGGCAGGTACACGCCCACGTAGTGCGTGTCAGGCACGTTGAGTTTGTCCATGATCGCAGGGTTGGAGAACGCCGCCTCTGCATGCGCCTCCGCATCGTTCGCGGCCCGCACCGCATCAAGGTATGCCCCCGCCCCCGCCGCCGTCACCGCCGCCTGTATCGCCTCTACTGCCGCCTCCGCGTGCCGGCCCACCTCCTGTGGTACAGCCAGGTTGGACAGCTGCACGATGAGGCGCGAGAGCGATCCCAGCGTGGTCAACGCGGCCGCGAGCGCGGCGCTCGCACGGTGGCGTGCAAGCGCGTCGACCTCCCAGCGGCGAAAGCCCTCGTGGAGCGCCGGCAGCACCTGGATCTCGAGATCGCCTGTACCCAATGGATTCTGTGTGTGTGCGGGTGTTGAGGACGATAAGGTGGCAGCAGGCGGGGTTGTCCCCAGCAGCGCCAGGCGATGGTGCAGGTCAAGACCCAGCAGCGCGTGCAGCTGCTCCACTACCACAGCAGCAAATGCTGCCAGCTCGCTCTCGCCGACATCCTTCAGCGGCACACCGAAAGGCTTGCCAGCGATGCCCGCTGCGCTGCCGCTGTCACCGGCAGCGCCTGCGTATTCAGCACTGTCAGTGGCATAATGTGCAGACGCGTTTTTGTCCGAAGCTGGGTCAACCCAGGCGGCGTCAGAAGCTATGCACGATGCAATCGTCAGGCCTCCCCAGGAAGGTATGTAGAAGCTGCACTCGCTCGCCGCAGCATCGGCTGCATCCGCAGGTGAGAGTGGTGATGGTGATGAGGCCGGTGATAAGGTGTCCCCGAACCGTAGCGGGCGGTGCTTCGGCGGCGGCACGTAGAGCACAAAGCTCAGCACGTGCGGCGGCAGATGCGCCGTGCTGGGTGCGCTAGGGGACGCGGCCCGGGGCAGACGCCACTCGCAACGATGCCCCGCGCCCTCCCCGCCTCCCTCCTCTTGCAGTTCCCCAGCGCACGCCTCCGCATGCTGCCCTTCCGCACGTTGCTGGTGTTGCGCCCCTTGAGACTGCTGCTGTCCTGCATGCGCCATGCGGCCCGAATCGAGGTTCCAGCTGCTGTCGATGAAGAACGGCAGCTGGTCGGCGGGCACCACCCATGCGTCGCGCTCACGGCTCCAGGCGCCATGCGTGCGCGCCGGCGTGTAGTACAACACCTGCAACGCGCGGCATGACATCAATGGCAGGAGGGCGATGGCGGCGGCTCATGCATGCGCTCGTGCATGAGAGCATGACCCCATCTAGATGTGCCGCGACATGACCAGGAGGCGTGTAGAAGCACGCAGGCCTGTCAGCTTGCGGTCAATATATATATTCTCCCAGGTGGAGATCACGACCCACGGGTGCAACTGTGCTCACCTCGCACGACTGTGCCGTCTGCATGGTTATGCGTTCTGCATGCTGCAACGCCTGGGCGGCTTGTGCGCAGTGGCCGGTGGTTGCATGGTTGCAAAATGGTCTGGATGCAGCCCGAGTGTGTTGAGTGCCAAGCGCTTGAACACAGATGGCTGTCAGACCTGCGCACACTACGCTCGTTCTTTCACGCCATACCGTCCTGGCATCCTCGCATGCCCTCCCTGCAGGGCTGCATGCTCATGTGCCATGCTGCGTCGCTGCATGCAGCATTCTACAGGGACTACCCACCTGGCCCTGGCTTGAGAGCGCAAGCACGGGGGCCAGCGCGTTGGCCAGCGGGTGGAGGTACCGCTGCTGGAATTCCTCGAAGCGCCAGCCAGCGGCGTCTGAGGTGGGCTCCGCGTTGCACAGGCTGAAGGCCAAGCGGGTCTCGCTGCGTGGAGAGACCGGCAGGGGTGGCGCCGCCCGCACAGCGTCCGGGCCTGCGACAAACCATCAGCAGCATGCTAGCGCTATCAGCACACACCAACGATGGCAATCGGTGCTGTTGTAGAGTTACTTGTGGGGCCATGCAGTGTGCACATCGACCTCCAGCACAGGAAGACAGCAGCAGGTGGAGCAAGCGTTGGCAGATGCAGCGTGAGGTCTGCATGCCAGGTCTGCATGTGAGGGGAGTGGTGCGCTTGCGACGAGTCCGCAACTGTGCAGCAACCTTCATCCGAGTCCATGCTAGCGCGTGTATTAAGGAACCGTACGACCGTACGTGTTTTGTATGACCAACATAACACGCATGCACAAAGCACACAGGTCGATGCCTATGGTACCCTGAAGATGCGCTGATCTGAGCCATCCAAACAGACAAGGTTCAGCACACCTTGCATGCAAACCTGACCAAAGAGCACAGCTGCAGGAAAGCATGTAAAGCAGAGCAAGGCCACCCAACAGACTAAATGCAAACAAGGGCACCGCGTTGCAGCTGGGATTGTGGGCTCACCCTACCACAGCAGACGGCGGCAACATGATCGCGCCCGACAAGGTGTGATTACGGTATGGATGGAGGGTGATGCAATACCTAAGTGGGGGGGGGATTTTCAAGTCAATCACACCACTCTACATTTGGGTCGCCCTCCTGATAGCTT
>BDDA01000231.1:3384-46005 GCA_001662385.1 Chlamydomonas asymmetrica | reverse complement strand
CCCCCCCCCCCCCCCCGCCCCCCGCCCCCAAACAAATGTCAGCACAGCTCACCTAGCCTGGAAGCAAACGCCAGAGCTGAGATGCGTGCCGCCTGCGTCAGCGCCTCTATGAGCGTTCCGGGCGGGTACGTCAGCCACGCGTGTCGGTACACGCCAACAACTGCCCTTGCTTGGTCGGCACCGGGCTGGAGCGCAGGCAGGAGATAAAGCAAGTTTAAGCCAGGTACAGACAACTGTCTCTGCTCCAGCTGTGCTTGTATATGGGCATCGAGCTCAGCTGCGCTGCTGCTTGGATGTGCCACTGCGGGGCTCAGGTCCATGCGCCCTCCGGCGCTGGCTGCGACAGGGCTGTTGGGGGAGTGCCCCACATATGTGCCACCGGCTGCAGTGCTGTCTGCGATTGCCAGGGAAACCTCCACATGGCTGCCCTGCGCGAGTGGCCACGCACACCATACTCACGCAGTCGGCTGTGCAGCGCAGGCAGGCTATTGGTGCGGGTTCAAACAGTGCTTAGGTGAGGCACGAGCAAGCCAGGGCGTGCATCTTACCAGCGCCAGGTTGAGCCTCTCCTTAAACAGGGCTAGCACAGGTGTGCCCTCGTCCTGGGCAGCATAGTGGCACAACTGCTTGTCTGCAGGTACAGGGATGCACAGCGTCAACTGCAGCTGGGAACGATCAAGGCTGCAAGTCAGCTTGCTACAAAAACCATATGCAACGCTACTCACCTGAGCAAACTAGGTAGATGGCGATATGCACCGGCAGCTGGAAAGAAAAGTTGGCGTGGGCATCGTGAAGGGCTTGCAGCTGGGTGTGGGGCAGCGGTGCCCTTGGCACTCGCACGGTTCTCCACCATATGGGGACGGCTTCACAGCATAACACAGAAGCAAGCAGTCGCTAAGCGTGCCCTGGTAAGCTGTTCGTCAACCTGACCGAACGCGTGCCTTGCATTCCGGCAGCAGGACGCTGAACGTTGCTCCCACTTACCGCAGGCTGCATACAGCACCACGCTGAGAATAATAGCCAGCCGCCAGTTCATTAATATGGCTGCCATGTATTATGTCGTCCACTGCTACTGCGCAGGGACGCCAGACGCGTTTCAGGAGTACATGCTCCAAGAACTCGTGCCTTATGGCACCCGTGATGGTTGCTTCTCAAGCGTTCTCGACCTGTGCAAGCATGGAATGAGCTGTTGTCAGGGCATGTTTGATGTCTATGGCTTGCTAACCACGTCTTGTCATTTGCTGATGCCTTGCACGGTGCCACGCTGCAATGCGGTAACGGGCAGCAGTCCTGGCCTCCCAACATGCCAACGCATGGCCTCCTGGTGTTGTAGCATGGATGTGCATACAGCTGGGTCGCGGTAGAAGGTGTCATTTCACAGCCATGCTGCTCTTGTGCGAGAATAACCCTGCCGTGTAATCTGGATGCTGCCACCATTACCAGTGCTGGCACAGCCGTGTTTTGGATGCACTCATGTGTTCGCCAGCGCGCCACACCCTAAGAGATCAATGGGTGTTGTGCCCGCAACCCCGTGCAACTGCTCACAATGTCCATCGAACACTGACCTGCAGTGCTCTTGAGCTGTTCCGTGTAACTGCGGCATGAATCGTGGCAGTGCATGTATCACCAGTGATGTATCACTCACTCCTGACAATGCCATTGGTCAGGTCAGGTGCAGTCTCTATCCATACGCACACGCATAAGCACACTGCATGGCCCCACGGGAATCACACGGCATGCCCCTTGGGCGCTCTTTCTGTCACTCCTGACAAGCGCTGCATTTCTAGCCTGACGAGGTCATGCGCGTCTCAGCGTGGATGAAGTAGAGGCAGCAATCACAATTCCACCCCCAGCAATCGTCAAGGCAACAGCATTCCACTGTGACAACAGGAATCCTGTTTCTCCCGTCTCTCAACAGACTCAACAGGAGATGGCAACGGCGGCAGCAGCAGTTGCTCTGTCGCACGTCCGTAGGTTGGCCACTGGTGCTGCTGCGGGCGGCGGTGCCAAGGCCACAGCAACAGTAGGTACAACAGAGCATGGCTCGCACAAGACGAACGATAAGGCTAGCGGTGTGGAGTCAGACAAGAGCAGCAGCAGCAGCGGCGGCAGCCCCAGCAGCAGCGGAGCCAGTGGCGAAACCGAGAGTTCGTCTGTGATTGCGGACACCGCCAACAAGGCGACCGATGCGATTGCTGAGGGACTCACTAAGATCCACCCACGCATCACCAAACTCATGCAGAGCGGTGCGTTTGCGTGTGCCAGGAATGCGAATGTGCGGTGCGGCTGTGGATCACTGGATTGCCCTTAGCTTGGACCATCCAGTGCCATTTGTAGATTGCTGAGACTTCCTTTCCATTAAGTGCTGGCAACGGCCTAGCAGCCTGGCCTCCATGGAGGGTGAGTGGCACGTAGCTGCTGGTCCGTTTGCAGGGCAGATCACACGTTGCAGGGAGTGCAGGCCGGAACGCATCAAGCAGCGCATGCTGGCATGCTGGGTCCAGACAGCGATGATGATGGTCATGGCGACCAATTAATATGAACTGTTGATGCTTTAGTTCCACCAGCGCTCGCCCCACCACCTAGTCCACACCCAGCACCGCGCTATCACCGGACTCAAAGCATCGAAGCATGCCAAGATCACCAATCCTACCACCTTGGGTTGAATCGTGCCACATGCCTTTGCACATGGCGCAGGCTACATGGAGTCAGCCAAGGAGGTGCAGCGCATTCTGATGGACGAGGCGTGGGGCTCGGGCGGCGGGCGGCGGCGCGCAGCACTGCGCGGTGTCGCTGAGTACGAGGCGCTGTGCGCCGACAAGAAGCTGCCGGGGGTGAGCTACGACACGCTGAGCCGGCTGTACCGGGTGAGTGCGGTACGGTGTGTTACGGACGGGTGGTGGTGGCAGACTCGCGGCGGTCTGGGATCGATTGCTGCCTTTATGCATGCATGCTGCCATGTGTGGTGCCGCTACTCGTACATTAGCCAGCAACTACGGCTGTGTTCCTCCGATTCACCTGCTCAGCTGCTCAGCTCCTGCTCAGCTGCTCTGCTTCCACATTGCTTGTTTGCATGTGGCGGGGTTGTTTTGCTTGTGCTTGCCAAAGGATGCTGGTACAGCAGAACCATACCTACGTTCATAATCCAGAAACTCATTCACACCCCACCCATGAAGCCCCCAGCACAGCCGCTGTTAACCTGTTTTGCTGGACACAGGACCCACACAATTTTAGCATCATCCAGGATGAGACGGCGCGCATGCTGGCGAGATCCACTGTGCTCAAGACGATTGACGACAGGTGCGCATCTCGACACGCTGCACCACATTGCAGGAGTGTGCTCTGCTGCTGATTACCGGCATCAAGAAGGCACAACGCAGGGTGATCACCAAGTGAAGGGTTTACGCAAGGAACATGCAATAGCTCTTGATCACATAAATGGTGCACATTCCCTATCCGTATTAACCTGATCAGGTGCCTGCGGGAACAGCATGCTTTCCAAGGCGGTAACGTGGGTGTGCTTTGGGTCTCACTACCAGCCATGCTTGCGGGAATGGGTCATGGGCCGTCCGAGCTGGTGCTGTGCATACGCGTATGCAATATGATGACAGCCCAATCACTCGCGCGCCCACCTTCACGGCCATGCAACACCCTTTGCCACGCCAAGGCTGCCTGCGCACCTCGGTGCACACCTGCATGCGTGGGGGCTGCGCATGGCGTTGCGGGTCCATTCTCCGCATGCACCGGAATGCATGCGTTCAGCGGAGGCGTGCGTGTGTGGCTTGAGGTAAGGCAAAAACAACAGACTTGCCCATTGATTGCCGATGCATGCGTGCGCGTGCACGTTTGTTGGGCGCAGGCGCGAGGCGGCGCTGGCGGCATCGTGTGCTCGTGCCCTGGAGCTCAGCGACAAGGCCACCGCCGGCCCCACCGGCCTGCTGGACCTCCTCGGCACTGCCATGGGATCCATCCCTGGCCTCAACATGATCCTGGGAAAGAAATAGCACAGGCTGCCTGTACGAGTGGGCCCGCATTGCGCACACTGCTCAGCTGAGTGCACACAACGCAGCAACCCTGACCGGAATGGCCGGTGAAGCAGCTGGTCGGGAATCCAATCAATTGGTCAGGCCACCTGGATGCCTCGTTTGATGATGCTGTTGACCAGGGCTGAGCTGATGCTGAAGGCAGCTGTTGCAAGCTGGATCTGCAAGGCATGCTCGATTGCTTGTCGCTGTGCGCTATGCAGTGACCAGCGCTTATACATGGGCGGAGGTGACATACTAGGTGTTTGGCCGAGCTGGCAGAGCGCTGAGGGGTGCCCTGCATGGTCGCCACGAAGCACTGCAATGCCATACCCATAACACATGCATGCCCGTCGCCTGCAGCACCTGATCGCAAAGCGACGCGGGCTGGCATGCTGCTGCGCACCCCATGGCACACGCCTGGCACGATGTGTGCAACCCTGGCTGGTCAGGCATGCGCGATTACTTGTGGGAAACGCTCACTCGGCGCGTACAGCAGCTCCAGTGGCATGTTAGCGGAGCCTCCTGCCAGCATCTGACGCCACCTGGGGACAGCCTCCATGCAGCAACGCATCCCACCTTGCTGGGACAAAGACAGGATTAATGGATTACACGGCATGGCAACCTGCGTGGCACCCGGTTATCACTGTAACAGTGTACAGTGCCTGGTTCGCTGGTCTGGAAGGAGCTAGCCGGGTTGCTACAGGCATGCACACGCTCGCAATATACTGGAGAATGGAGGCGCGCCTTGTCCAGACACTGCATGGTGCAACGCAATGTGACGCGCATGGCCTTAAACGCCCATGCAGTACGTTTGTGGTAGGCCGGTGCCTGCCAAACCCAACAGGCAGTAAAAGGCTGTCAAACTGAATGCACCCAGCCAGAGACATTCTCCACGTGGTGCCTGCGGAGCCCTTGCGTGCATGTGGATCACAAAAACGATGCAGCGATTGTTGCTACATCATCGCAGCCTCAGTTGAAATCAATAGGAATGGACGTAAATATTCGGACTGCGCAACGCCTGCGTTGGCTTGTTCACTCATGCATTGGGTTGTTGTACCTACGGCTGGTTGGGCATGCAAAATAAATCATACGTGTGCTACGCCATGGTTGATTGTGATCACCGCCAGCACACATGAATACGACGCATGAATACAGGTAAGGCAGGAATGGCAGTACGGACGTCACCGTCATAGCAGCGCACGATGGCACAGGCAGGTCAGGGCGGTTTGCACCCAAGCAACACAGGATGTGGCATGCCTGCACAGGTGAGCATGACGGGTGTGTAGCCAGGCTGCTGCATCACCAAAAGCATTACGGTACCGCCTCTGTCACGCGCGCGTCGGTTTCCAATGCTGAAAGCGCGGCACTTAACCATGACATGGTTTCAAGTGTTGCCGACAAGGTTCATTTCACAACAACAATGAACGGCACGCCCAGCTCAGTAATGCCACCCACATGCACAAGCATGTGCATGGACGTGTTCCTCGTTACAATGCCTTCACTTTTGCTGCAGCGGGGGTCACCGTTGTCCTTCTCGCCAAATACGTCTCAGTGGAAACCAGGGTTATGGCCACACCAATAAGCGTAGACACGTAGAAGCCGCGCTCCCTTTGTTCATAAGTGTTGAATTCAAATAGGCCCATGCGCGCCAAGATGGAACCTGCGGTGACCACCCACCGCTGGAGGATCACCCACCCGCCAGCAGCGAGGTGCCTAACGATCCAAGCACGATGGGCCTCAAATTTCCGTTGTCGGGCAGTCACGTAAGTCATGACACCAGTCACAACAAACAGCAGCCAAAGCAAGCGGAATCCGTAGTTGCCCAACTCTGATGGTGTCAAACCCACTTTGTTTATTTCCATGGACACGCAGCCAAGTGCAATCAACAGTGAACAGAAGAGGAAAACGCGGCCTAGGGGTTTGTGCCAGCGGTGTGAGACATAGCCCAGGCGCGACGCCAGCTGCAGCGGCGCTAGGGCGGACCAAACTGCGCCTGGCAGCACATGGAGGAAACGGATTGACGGGTAGTCCTGCGTCAGGTAAGGAGCACACGACACCAAAACCAAGCTATGATTGCATGCCAGCTGGGCGGTGAACCTGGAGCACCAGGGCGCAATTGCATATCACTGGCCGTGCCTGGCCACAGGAGACAGCACAGGTATCAGGCTGAGCCTCAGGTCTACTGACCTTGAAGCGTAGCATAACTTCACGGTTGACAGGAATGTGTGTGATGTCCAGGCGCTCCAGGCGCTCCGCGAGGCCCGGCTGGAGCCCCACCATCCAGTGGCCAGGGAAGACACCACACCACAGCGCCATGAAGATTCCAAACACCGCCACCACGTAAAAGTACCTCACATCATATATGTTGTTGGTGAGGAGTTTGTTGCCTTTCATGTTGCGGGCGACCTTTGAAGGCACGGGCTAGGGCAAAACGTTTGAAGGCAAGCACAACGTTTGCATAAGCCGGTGAGGGTGTCTATAGGGTGGTTGGCACCCCTTGTTTATAAAGATCACCGAGGTTCAACACTTCCAACCGGCCGGCATCAAGAAGGAACACTGTGGTGTCAGAGGGATTAGGCCTGGCGGCATCCTGCACGGCTTGCACCGGTCATGTCAGGCGGAGTTGCAGTGGCATGACATGGTTCTCACTTGACCCCTCCACTGTTCACACAGCGAGGAATATTGAGCCCTGCCGATTACTATGATAGCTGAGGTCATGTTTGGGCCTGGGCGTTTGTTCGACTGCCCATCTAGCGTGTAGGACTGCCACCGGTTTAGCGCCTGGAATTCATCAAAAACGCGTTCAATTACAATAGCGCAGGGGCAGTAGGGGCCACAATATGTCGACAGACTACTGGAATTTGGAGGCAGCCCTAGCTGAGGAGACGCTTGTGCCAACGACTTTCTTGCATGGCTTGCAGGGCATAGCAAAAGCCCTGGACCCTGGAACAACTAGTGATGACCTGGGCAGCGAGGCCAGGGTGGACGCACCGCTGTGGCTGGCTGCCGCGCTGACACGGCGCAGCATGGCAATGCTTGCCCTTCCCGAATTCTACACGGAGCGTTACAGGCGCAAGCTTGATGCTGGCGCTGAGTGTGTGAATTTCAAAGGTAGAGCGCCATACTTCTATGACGTGGGAAACAAGTGCAACGAGTTCCTGAAGGACGTGGAGCTGTCCATGTGGCTGGCTCGCACGTTCAAATCCCGTTACCAACACCTCATCAGCAAGGGCCTCGATTCAGTCTCAGGAGAGGACATGCTGGAGCTCCAGAGCAAGCTGTCAGTGGAGGAACTGCAGCTGTTCGACGTGGGGAGGATATCGGTGGCCGAGACAGAGCGGTGGTTCCGTGTGAAGGCGCGCAAGGAGGCCAAGCTGCTGGCGTTGCCGCGCAAGCGAACGCGCCAGGCCGCTCAGGATGGGCAGCAAGAAGCGGGGCAGTCAAGGACGTGACCTTCCTATGTCTGGTTAGCCTTACTGGCATCGTACCTGATGTTCATGTCCTGCTTTTTGACAGTCAGCCCTCGGCCTGCACCCTACGCCTCAGGGCAGGCCTCCAGCGGCTGTCAGCCCGAGTGATCTGAAAACTCAATCCCAAGGCTGTCAGCAGCCTGCGACATATACACCACTCCAATCAAGTTCATCAACCAGTTACTGTTGGACGCTCCCAACTCCACTATGCACAGTGCACTCCGTAACTTCACCATGCAACCTTCACATATATATTTGTTAACACCGCATTGTTTGCGCGTCGCAGTTCAAGTTGTGAGTTTGAAGGAGCCAGGCCTGGCCTGACCTGAGTGTCCTACACGTGTTATGCACCGTTCAGTGCAAGTCAGACAATCTGCTCGCCCGTGCGTGCGGAGAACTTCTCCAGATCTCCACGCGTTGCTGGGAACAGCTCGATGTAGCGCGTTCCCATCACAGCCTTGTTCTTGGCCAATGCGATGGTGGCCTCGTGCGGGGAGGGGAACTCGACCAGTGCCATACCCGTGGGCCGCCCGTTGTCATTCCACAAGCGCACCCTGCCACAATGCACGCACGTATATGGCACAGAGCAGCTGAATGAGCAACTCGCCACCACTGCAATCAAGCCCATGTTTGTAACTGTCATCAACCATGTACATGCCAGTCCAGGAGCGCACCAGCCAACGAGCCAGGTGTGCAAGACAGCGGCGTGCGCCGTAAACAAGCCCTTGTGCTCGTGGCCGCAAGTGCAGCAGTGCCGAGCGCCTGCCTAAACCTTGGCTGCACGTCGGTAAGGACGAGCGTGGCATGACTTCAGATGTGGACAGACGGCGACCTGGCTACCTGGCAGGCAAGCAAGAGCCCGAAAGCCGCGCACGTAACACGCATTTGCTGTTGAGAACTGAGCTTACTTTGCGGGGTCGAGGCGGGGCAGCCCCAGCGCCGGGTCGGCAAAGAACTCCATGATGTCCTCGACCATAACAGAGAAGGGCAGGCCGCGCAGCTTGAGCCACTGGGTCCCACCGCTGGTCATGGCAGCGCCCGCAGGTGCGCCCCCGGCGGGGCCGCCGTACGCAGCCCCGCCCCCGTATCCGCCGCCCGGGGGCATGCCACCGCCGGGCATGCCGCCGTGGTGGCCTCCGTCATAGCCTCCTCCCATGCCCATGTTGCCGCCTCCGTAGCCGCCTCCGTGATAGCCCTGCATCATCGGGTTGTACCCTCCTCCTCCCATGGGGTCCATCATCCCGTGCCCGTGCCCGTAACCACCACCCATGCCTCCGCCCATTTCGTAGCCCCGCCGAGGTGCCCCTGAGCTGCCACCAACGCCCATCTCACTTGCAACTGCCCGGTAGTAGTCCTGCAACAGACACGCGGGATAATGTGCACGAGCTAAGGCAAAAGCACGGAGTGGCTTACACCACGATGCTCTGTGGGAGTGTCGCCACTAGTCAAACCACAGGTGTGGAGTGCCAAGTCTGATCTCAACAGAGCGGTACAACAAACAACACAGTGGTGCGACAAACAAGAACGGGCACGAGCGCTGGGTGGAGCACTTCATGCGCTTGTGCTTGGCACTCAAGTAGCATCGCTCACCATCTTGCGCGCCGTGAACACCTCCACGAAGCGGCTGCCCAGGTACATCTTGTGCTTGGCCTGGGCTGCCTCAACGTGCACGGCTGAGCTCAGGACACAAAACGCCTCCCCGGAAAACCGCCCATCCCGCTTCACCATGACGATATCAATGGGTTCCAGTTCCTAGACAAGTGCAGCACAGACAGGCAGACCCCCCAAAACACAGCCGCAGTCATACAAGGAGCCCAATCACACCCCTGGCAGTAGACCGGCAAGCATGCTGGCCAAGGGGAACGGGCTGTATACGTGTGCACGCAACCAAGGCCCACGCAAAAGCTGGCGCCAGATCGCAGGGCAGGCAGCGTTCCAAGCGCACCAGAAGCTCACAGCAGGCAGGACCAGCAGCAGAACCCCTACCAGAAACACTTTGATGTCCTGCTCTGTGACATCAAAGGGCAGCCCCCGGAGTTTCACACAAGGAAACATGATTTCCGTCGGGTAACCACCACCGCCCATCCCTGCCCCGGCCCCCGAACTCTGGTGCTGTTCATAGCCTCCAGGGAGCTTGGGTCCAGCAGGTTGGTCCAGCTCAGTGCCATCGCTCCGCGGTCGCTTCAGCATTGTGACAGGAAACACACTATCAAAACAAAACGCACAGAGACGTGAGTATTGCAAGTACTAAGGAAGGAAACGAAGGCCTTTAAAAATGTAAGCTGTGAAGTGTGAGCCTGCTTGCTTGTGGGGGCGATACATGTGACGGCTTCCATCAGACGGCATTCGATGTTGACTGCATGCAGTACAGGGCGTCAAGGGACACGAGCGTCAAGAAGCTGCTTCGCGATAACATGCAGGGGCTTGCCACAATATTGCTTTGCTTGTCCTGTGTGCCAGGGTCTGTGCGTGTGTGTAACCTTGCTGGGTTTAAGCACAACTGAGGGAGCATCCAAGCGCCAAGCCAAGTTGTATTGGTGCTGGTGTTATCACGCAGTGAACTCCATAGCTGTTCTGAAGCATACACGAGCCGGCAGGAGGAGCGAGAGCGCTCGAGCGCATCAGGGCAAGCGTGTTGAAAGTGGAGAAGGCAAACCCTACAGGGAATGCCACGGCCACAGGGGATTTTCTTGCAGCTAATTGAAGGAATCCAAATCCAATACAGAGCTTTTAGGATGCGTGGCGTTGATGATGCCCTGCCTTCACCGCGGAAGGCAGGGAGGTTTGCGCCTGAAAAAGGACTTCAGCTGTGGTGCCATGGTCATTGTGTGACTGCATGCACATTGCATAACCTTAGATTGCAAAACCACGCCCATGTACAAGTTCCCATAGTACTAAGGTCGGCATTTGGGTGTTGGGGCGGTTTCTTGGGTTGCAAGTCGAATTGCACATACCGTTGCTTTGCCAAGAGTTTGTCGCCTGCAAGGCACGGCTCTTCTATACACCTGCTATCTCGCCAAGTTCTGGCGCCTGTCACCACTCCGCATCGCCTGCTTCGCGCCCGTTCGGCTTTCAATCTTTGAATCACTGTCAAGATGGATTCTCCGTCCGCCTCACCTCTAGTTAGTGGACTGGCAACGGAAAGAACCTGATTGCTTAGTGTGATACCTCTTTGGCTGTGGGCTTTCTCTGCAGTAAGCTGCTCACTGCGGCACAGCGGGGAACTCAGCCAGGGTTTTTGTGGAAGTCGGGGCGTTTGGAGCAACCGGACAGCGAAGGCGCGCTTGACCGTTTTGGGGCCATCAGAGGAGGAAGCTGTGCTTGGCCCCTGCTGCCCATCTCAGCCCTCATTTAGGAGAAATGCGCTCACCGGTGCACGTTGACGTGGTGGCAGCAGGCGACGCGCCAGGTGAGGTCTGCCCACCCGGCCTGTGCTTCTTGCCTGGTGACATCTGCAATAGCAGTGAGCCTGTTTCCAGGATGATGCTTTCTGTAGGTTTTGACAAATCCTTCACACCTTGAACACAAGCGCTGCGACCCAACTACAACTCGTGGTGCCTCCCTGCAGGGCCAAGCAACCGGTCCGCGACCTATGATCGTAGCATAGAGCACCTTCCAGCATACCCTTGTGCGAAGCTCAAGTTGGATCAGTTCTTCCTGCAGTGGCTATCGGAGCACCAGGATGTGGTGAGTAGACAAAGGTGTGTCGGGTGCAACGTGGTGGCCAGATCGCCTTGCCAAGCCTAGTGGGCAGCTGGCAGCTCGGCCACTTCAGGAACTTCGTGTGTGCTGTCTGCTTGCAGATTTCCACTTTGCTTGAAGACATTCAGGCTGGGAGACCAGTGCGGGGGCCAGCGCCACAGGCTGCTGTTGCATCGCCTCTCTCACCCTCAACATCGCACGTGATCTTCTCATCAACGGTATGTGGTTTTCCAGCACTGTGGATGGCACAGCTCTTAGCTTGCAGTGCTTATGCTGCACCTGCAGTGGTGCGAGCACAGAGCGTGCTCAGAGTTTACGGGGCGCACTCACGGCCCATAGTTGCATATCGCCTTGTTTAAGCCTGCACACGAAGACTTACACCTGGTACTGTCTTAGATTTTGCGCTTGCCACCTCCCGTCCAGGCAAACTTGTTGGTGTCGCCAAGCACATTGTCCGCTATGTAGTGCCTGCCGCCAAAATGTTGACCACCTGTCTGCTCGTCTTCGTGCTGCAGCCGCCCATATCACCATCAAAAACACGTTCACCCGGGACACCACTCTCGCCCCAGCGGAGGTCTGCCTCTAGCCTGGGCACCACCAAGCGGGTAAGTGCACGACACCACGCGCCGTCGCATTGCTCCAGTTCCAACGCTAGGGCTGTCCTTCTTCAGTGTAGTAACTTGCGTATTATGTTTTCTGAACGTGCTATATGCAGGTCCCTCTTGCGACAATTCCACAGTTTTACTTTCCAGAGGCACAGCGCCTGAAAGCAGAGGAGACCGCAAAGCAGGAGTTCTTCCAGCGTGTGGAGCGCCACTTTGAGGGGCATCCAGAGGGAATGCCTCGGAAAGAGTTCGTGGAGCTCTTGCAAGAGGTGCGCAAGTTTACAGGCTTGGGACGGGCATGGCTTTCAAACCAACAAGGCGCCAAGTCAGAACAGCCATGTCGGCAAGATGGCTGTGAGCACCTGTATGGACGCTGTTAGGGAATTGTTTGTTGATGGTTTGTGATACTGCTTCCTCTGTGGCCGCTGGGGCTGTGTGGACGTCCTCCTGACTTGGCACGTCCAGTCGTTTCAGTTGAGAAACTGTCAACTGTCCGGTATGTGCGACCCAGGGCCCGGCCAGCGAAGTGGCAAGCGAAGTGGCAAGAAACGCAGTTGCTTGGTGGGCAACGAGGCTAAGTGCCAATGCACCTGCAGCTGGTGCGGATGCGAGCTGTACACACGCTTCATCGATCAAAGCAGCGCAAGCCATACCCCACACAATTTCAAGCTGTGTCCCGCACGTCCTGTGTATGCCACGTTTGCCGCCCCACTGTAGGCTGGCGAGCTGCCCTCCATGGTCGCTAACACGCTTTTTCGCCGCCTGGTCAACGCCGCAAGCGGCACTGCCAGCACCAGCGGCTCCGCAGCAGCGTCAGGTCCAGCAACGGTGACGCCGGAAGCTGCGGCTGCACTGGGGCTGGGAGTGGTGAGCAAGGACGCTTTCCTCAAATTCTGGCTCTCACGCGAGCTCGTGGGCGCGTCGGCCATGAAGCGCGTGTTTGAGGTGCTGCGACCAGAGGGGCAAAATGTGAGTTTCTCACCGGTATGCAGAGGCACATGATGTATTCAGCCGAGTCGCACGCATGTTGCATGTGCGTGCCCTGCAGAAAGCCGTACACGTGGGCAGTCCCTGCACGCATTTCGCAAGGCGTGCAGTTGCGCTCACACCACTCCGCAGGCAGCGTCACGCATGAAAGGCAGAGTTGGTTAACATGCATCGCCAGCAACATCGCGACTTTGTCAGACACGCCACGGTCTGGTGGCTTGCGGCGAAAGTTACCACCCAACGCACTGCAATGAGCCTGTGCAAAATGCTGGGCGAGCACGTAATGAGGGGGTGCCAACACCTTGGCAGCGCACTGCACTTCACACCTTCCGCCAGCTGCACGAATCGCCAACGCATTTCCGCCCAGCTTGCCTGCTCTAACCTGGATCTGTCGTTGCGCGTGGTTTGCTGTGCGGTGTGCGTCACGCTCCTCCTCCCCACCGTCTGCGTGCGCAGTACCTCACGTTCCAGGACTTGTATCCTTTGATGGAGTGCGTGCTGACGCACCACCCTGGGCTGGAGTTCCTGCATGAGACAGCCGAGTTCCAGCGGAAGTACAGCGAAACCGTCATCCACCGTGTGTTCTACACCAACAACAGGTAGAAGGGGAGGGACCCAACACCTCTTCTGTGTGTGCCCATGACTGTGCACATATCCATGCCCCCGGGGGCTGGGTGAGAGCGAGGTTCCACAGGTGCAAATTACATACAAAAGGTTGCGTACAATACTGCGATTGTGAGCGGCGGCTGCCATGAACCAGGAATGCTGTTTTCGGTCAGTTAGCCAGGATGCCGACTGTGTGCATGCAGTGGATGCTGCCGCTTGCCAACTCGTACGCTTGCGCTGTGCGCGTGCGTGTGTGCGGTATGTGTGCTGCAGGAAGGGTGACGGGCGGCTGACGCTGCAGGAGCTGCAGCGGGGCGACTTCTTGGACGCGCTGTACACGCTAGACCGCGAGGACGACATCAACAAGGTGAGTGAGCGTGACACACAGGCTGGTTGGTTTGCTGTGGTGAAACGCTCGAGGTGGCGAGGCGGTGGGTGGTGGTGGGGATACCATCCTGCATTATGGGTGGCCACAGTGTGAGGTGGCACCGAAGGCATGACGAGCAGCTGCAGGGGAGGGGATGGGCGCAGCGCAACAAACGGCAGCGGGGGAAACGAAGCGTGGGGTGCGAGGCAGGTTGTGCAGGCCTGGGCACAGCCTCACAGTGGAGGGTGCATGTGCACGAGAGCATCACGGCAGCACGAATGATACACGAACGATGCACGCGTGATGCGATGGGAGTGGGTGTCGCAGCCGGCGTGCGCGTGCAGCAGAAACGCATGCTGGCGGCGTATGGGCTGCTTGACTTGGGTCGTGGGGGAGCGTACATGCGGTCTTGAGCTTGACGCTTCACACGCACCCACACGGCCTTGCCGTTGCTCTGACCGGGGACTCCTATCATATGCATCCCTGGCTCGTCGCACGCAGGTGCTCAAGTACTTCAGCTACGAGCACTTCTACGTCATCTACTGCAAGTTCTGGGAGCTCGACACTGACCACGATTTCATGATCGACAAGAACGACTTGGCGCACTATGGCCAGTGCGCGCTCAGCTTCAACATCATCGACCGCGTCTTTGAGCAGGTACGGGCAACTTGAATGTCCGGGGGCTGGCAGTCACCACAGTGGGACTAGCGGCCTTGTGCTTGTTGGTTTATGGGCGGCTGTTGGGCTGATGGCAGGCCGTGGCTTGTGCTCCGCTCGTGCACAGCAGACCTGCAGCTGGGGTTGGTTGTTTGCGTTGTGCGATTGCGCACAGTGCCACGCTTGACCATGCGTTGCATGCATGCCAACTCAACCAACCTACATGCATTTTCAACGCATGTGCACAGGCTCCGCGCAAGTTTGCGTGCCCGGTGCCCGGCAAGATGTGCTACGAGGACTTTGTGTGGTTCATCTTGAGCGAGGAGGACAAGAGCACCGACACGGCGCTGGAGTACTGGTTCAGGTGCGGGCATGTGTGTGGGACTGAGTAGTGAGGGTTCATGTTTTGGTGTGGGCCCCAGCCGGATACAGCCATGCAGCATGCTGCCCAGCTAGCTCTCAAGAGTCAAGGCCTAAGCGTAGCATAGCTTGCCTTTCTACAGACCTCATGTGTGTTACAGCAAAGCAACATATGCAACGGTTGAGCGCTGCAACAGTGCAAGCACCGGCTTGCGTGCATGGGGGATCAGATGCGATCCTGCGGTGGCCGTCAAGCTTTGCTTGCTGGTATAGGATGTGGCCCTGGCGGCAGGTTGTGCTGAGTGTTGCACAGCACCACAGGCACCATGCATGTGCTATTGTGCTGTGGAGCTGCTGAAGCATCTGCTGAGGTGAACCAGCGCCTGGGACCCTTACCGCACAACGGCACAATGTTCTAGCACCAAGCACACAGCGCGGCTGGGACAGTCCAGAGATGGCACGCAGCTGCCCAAATACGATGGCAATGAATGCATTACGTTGACAATGTGGCTTGCCCACTGGGAATGCAGCCGGGGTGGACAGCGAAGAAGGGCAATGGTGGTGAATGTGCCCGAATGCAGCTGCTGAGCTGGGGTACGCAATGCATGGTCATGGCGGGGGTGTTGAGATCAGCACGGTAAGGTGTGTATGTGTGTATGTGTGTGTGTGGCGCCGCAGGTGCGTGGACCTGGACGGCGACGGCTGCATCCGGCCACGCGAGATGTGGCACTTCTACGAGGAGCAGCTCAAGCGGCTGGAGGGGCTGAGCCAGGAGCCGGTGGCGTTTGAGGACCTGGTGTGCCAGCTGCACGACATGCTGGCGCCCGCCGCGGAGGGCGCGTACACGATCAGGTACTCAGGGGTGATCAGGGGCGGCGGCCAGCAGCAGCACACAGCGGATCAGGGGCGGTGTGTGTCGGAAGCGGCGCCCGTGGGGCCATGTAGTGTGACTCCCATGGGGCCGTGCAGTTGTTGGCGTGTGTGGTTCACAGCATGTCCGATGATACAGCTTGTTGTGCAGCGTGGCTGCGTCAATCGCCGGCTGGCTGGACTGAACCAATGAAAGGGGCGTAGTGACGACTACGTAGTTGGTGACCTGGTATGTGGAGCTTTGTTGGCGGTGGTTGAGGGCGGACCATCGATATGTTCCGAGATCATCTCCGTGTGGGTCCAAAATGCCTTCCAGCCGGCATGCGGCCGCGGCTCAGCCCGCCATTGACGCATGCGTGCAACTCAACCCCTGCGTGCATGATCGCTTGCATGCAGGGACCTCAAGCGCACGCGCAACCAGAGCGGCCTGCTGTTCAACGCGCTATTCAACCTGCACAAGTTTGTCAACTTTGAGAACCGTGACCCCTTTGCCATGCGCGCTGAGGCCAACGAGTTCGGCAACCTCACAGAGTGGGACAAGTTCGCCAAGATCGAGTACTTCCGGTAGGTGAAGCGGGTGGGAGGGGAGGAGTAGCAAGAGGGCATGACACAGGAAGCGTAGCATGCACAGTAACGTTGTGGAGGACTGGAGGGGGACGCCAACTTCCTGTGGTGTGGAAGGCGTGTGTAGGGCGCGTGCGTGACCTCTTTATCACCTGCCCTGCCTGGGTTGTCCTACACAGCCAAGCGTGTGCAGTCGTCAACCGCATGCGCCAGTCGTCAACCGCGTGCACCAGTCGCCAACCGCACGCGCTGCTACTGGGTTGTACTTGCTGGCTGTGCAGGCTGGCCAGCGAGGACGAGCAGGACGACGGCAACATTGAGACGCACGAAGACTTCGACACGGCCATGGCGGACGCAAAGCGATGATAGCAGGCTGGCGACTGCGCTGAACAGGCAGGGCAGTACAGAGCCCAGGCAACAGGCGCTTACGAGCCGCGCTCTCGTGGGCGCCACCAGCCCGGCGAGTTGGTTACTACCGGCTAGTATGGCGTCGGCAATATTCACTCCCATGCAACGTTGCATGCGGATGAGGGCATGGCTTGCCACACAGTTGTTTGCGCCGCCCAACTCCTTGTCATCATCCTGGTTGCTTGAGCGAACAACACCCCTGGCCCGGAATTCATCCCTGGTCCCTCGATGACAGTGCAGCTGCTCAAGACGCACGCTGCGCATATGCACGCCCCCTCGCTCTTGCTCCCTTGTCTCTGTGTCTCTCTCGCAGGCCTCTTTTGCATGCACCCAAGCATGACCATTCATCTTCTGGGCTGCATCCCGACTGGCGTGTCCCATGTTTAGCGTGGTGGCAAGTAGCGCTCTCCAGGTCCTGCCCTCGTAGGCGCAGCTGCTGCATCGCCCACCCGTTATACTGTATGCAGTATACAGCGCTATATATGCATGTGCAGTGCAGTGTGTTTTGAGCCAACCGCTGTCCCCGGGGCATGACAGGATGGCTTTGTTTTGACGCTGGTCAGACGGGCCTGTACAGTATTTCATTGCAGCGCTCGACATTATTGTGCCCTGCCCCGTGCATACCCAATATTTGTGCCCGCCCCAGTGCCCGCTCCCTGTCTGTGTTGTTCGCAGTGCCGCCTGTGCCCGTCGTTTGGTAGAGAGCGGGCCGAGAGAGCTGACCATGCGCGGAGTGACTGATGTTGTTTCATAACATTCGTACAGCAAACTGTCTTGCGGGGCGCATTCGGGGCTGCTGGCGATGCCTTGGGGTGGCTTGGCTTCGCATGACTGTATGTGTACATACCAGGAGTGTTTTGAGCTTGCAGCAATCTTTGTTCGCAGCGGGCTGGCCAGTGGGCGTGTGTGTGTGTGTGCATCCATTCCTGCTTGCACTGCATGCCATGGCAGGGCCTTTGACCCTGTGCGGGTGCGGCATTTCATTCAGCATGCAGACCCAGATGCAAACTGGTGATCTACTGCAGCGATGGCCGCATGTGCTTGTCTCTCTGTACAGCATCCTCCGCCTGCCAAACATGCCTTTTGGCCGCGCATTTTTCCAGTGCAAATGGGTAAATCGCAGCTTCTGAGCTTTCGGCTTGGGTTGATGAGGGCGCCATGCATAGGTCGCGTTGCGCATGCTGATGCTGACATGCATGTGCGCTGAACGCTGGCTGGCTATGATCAGCCCTGCAGTCATCATGCGGCTGTGGTGGTTCTCGACGCAGCCCACTGTAAACGGTGTTCCCAACGCTTCGTCGCTCGACTGGCACATGCATGGCATGTACAGAGGCACAGGGGAAAACAGGCAAAGCCAGGTTGCCCTAAATTCTGTCCCCAACCACACCAGCGCAGAAGTTGTACGCTTGAAAGGGGGATGTGCACTCAGCGATAACGCAGCGGTTGTGGGCTGCGGCCTCCATAGCATGTCTTTGCAGGTTGGGCATATGCACAGGTGCTGCACTCTCAGGTGAAGCCAAGCTGGCCCTGCGCAGTGTGCAATGACTGCTCAACAGCCAGACAAGAAGCCGAACCCAACAGCGGCACAGTTTCTGCCTTGCAAGGCTGCCTCAGTCACTGCAAATGCCACAGCTACCGATGAGCAATGCATTTGATCGACGCAACCCCACAACTTGCACTGTGAAGTAATTGGGCAGGATGCCATAAGCAAGTCACTGCTGAGTGAGTGCATCACAGGGCGGCAGCAATCCACCTTATCGCATAAAGCACTCGAGGTGATGAAGTGTGTGTCACAGGCAGCCTGGTAAGCATTCCAGGTAAAATGATAAGTATGTGTCACACTGACAGGCAGTCGCCCCACAATGCCACGAACACCGAACTCCATGCCATAGGTGGGTGTAAAAGGCGCGCTTCAGTTCTGAATAAACCGTATGAAAATACTGTAGGGTTATGTCAAGTCACGACAAACCTCCCTCGACAACACACGACAGGTCAAAAGCAGGACCTCATCAAGTACGCCTCGCCCTGACGCGGCTTGCACATGCACATGCACGGACGCAGCCGCGCTCAGGTGAGGGGGGGGTAAGGCCCATCCTCCGATATGGCTCCAGCTGACTTCCTGGGCTCCAGCAACGCACGCTGGCGTTATCAGCGTACCGCTGGCGCTACAGCAATCCCTTGCAGGTGTTCAACCCAGGACTCCCTGGACCAGGACCTTGCCCTTCTCAACGATGCCAAGCTCCTACGGTGCAGTT
Organism: Chlamydomonas asymmetrica; assembly: GCA_001662385.1. NCBI lineage: Eukaryota > Viridiplantae > Chlorophyta > Chlorophyceae > Chlamydomonadales > Chlamydomonadaceae > Chlamydomonas > Chlamydomonas asymmetrica. The sequence goes on along the minus strand of BDDA01000231.1, from coordinate 27,129 downwards.
GCAGCAGCATCCATGCAGAAAGCCGAGATAAGAGGGTGCGTCAAGCAATGCACGTTCATGACACACACACGCACTATCAGGTTGCACCCCTGTATGAATTGATATGTGCAGCACAGCACCATGCAAGCAAGGGGCGCGCAAAGCCATGATGGCAGCTGGATGAAGCAGCGCTGTGCCTCTGCTGCACACCTGCACATGCACGCATGTGCACCGGTACGCGCATGCACGCACACCTGTCTGCACGTGTCCCCTCCCCTCACAGTCACCCACCTTCCAAAAGCGCTCAATCTCCTCCTTGTCCCCCTCGATGATAATGTCCGTTGTTTGCTCATTGTCCGATGTCACCATTTTCACACGTACCTGCGCATATACAAACGGCGCACTGTGACGCAAGTCCCGAGTTCCCAACCCTCACCAACACACCCTAACCCTATACACCAAGCCTAAGGTGGCGTGTGTGTGAGATGTTGCCACTGATTCGAGTCGTGCCACACCTACTGGCTGCAGGCGATGCACTGTGACACACTTGCAAATCCAACCAGCTCAAGTGGCCATGCGCTGTACTATTCACTGACTGGAGGAGCGGTGCTGTCAGGGCACAGCGTGAGGGTGAGGGTTCATGCAAGCTCACACATGGGCTGTAGCTGTGCGTTTGAAGGAATCAAGGCACATGGGACGCAAAACTCACATGCCTGCAGCATGGACTCTCGTCATGTCTGCAAGGCATGCATGGAAATGTGGTGCGAGCATGCAAGGCCACACACTGCATGCCTCACCTGCTCCGCCCGCTCGCCCCGGCTCATGTAATATACGTACGCCCCCGGTGACAGTAGCGTCATGGCATACCACCAGTTGCCAAAGTCTGGCCAAATCGTCTGGCACACGAGCGCGATGGAGGCGAGCCCTGCACACGCAAGCCACACACATGCAAGTTGTCATTACGCGCAGCAGGTGAGAGATTGAGGCACGATGCGGCAGCAAACAAGCAGTATGGCTGGCCGAGCCTCTTGCCTCCTACGAAAACGAGTTTGGTGTTGGTGCTCACCGAAGAATGTGTAGAACGTGACCGCCGCAGCCTGGCCCTTGTCCGCCCGGTAGATCCCCTCAAACGTAATCACGTCACCCGTAGACTTAACCTCATAGTTATACTTCTTGAAGTAGCGGAATATCTGGCGCGCCCTCTCATCGATAGGCATGGCAGTTGAGCGTGCTGGCCCATCAACCTCGAATGTCTTGCGTGTCTTGCTTGCCACTGGGGCACGCTTGACCTGGGACCAGATGCCTGATTCAACACAACAATAAGCAAAGCCAAACCGTGTGAATGGATGCACCTGGTGCGACAGAGTGCTCGCCGTTTGCGGCTGCCACATCAGATAGCCACACCCCACAATCGAAGTCCTGCTCACTGCCAAAGCTCACCTGGGACACACATGAGGAAAAGGGCCATAGTGACATACAAGCTGTTTGACTGCACGCCGTTGAATGGGTTGTCCGCGGCCAGGGCTGGTTGGCTCACCAGCAGTGTCAGTAACGCTGCCACGCCTCCAGCCACAGGTGCAGCGCTGGCCTGCCGCTGCTGCACTGGCACCACCTGAGCCAGCTGACGCAGGGAAGGCTTGGAGACCTTGGCGAGGCATACAGGCCTGAAGGCCAGAGCCCTGCCCCTGCAGGTGGGGCTGAGAACCTTCGTGGCTTGAAGCATTTGTGTTGGTGGTTGTGGAGGGTAAGACAAGTCCGAAACTCGTGGAGATGCGTGCAGTAAAGTAGGACTGTGGTCAAGACGCAGCAGTGTCACAGTTCTGATCTATGACAGGGATAGCTGCAAACCAGGCATTTACCATGTTTCGCCCCACCACATCGTGCCATCAGTACGCGTGCTATGGAAATGTGGCAGCAGCGCGCTGAGCACAGCACGAACATGCATGCATATAAGTGAACATTTGTCAGGGAAATGACGTCGTCATCAGCAGCGTCCTCCTGTGTACAGGTGACAAAAGACCTCACCAATTGTGGGTTGAGCGTCTCAGGTCAGCAGCCTTGGAAGCCTTGCAAGCCGGGATACCAGCAACCAATACCTGTGAAATTTTCTGAGATATAAGCTCGACATCCACTGTTGTATATCAATGTACCTCCCACATAAGGGCTACGAGGGCACTGCTACCTTTTGCCCGATTCCCTAAGTCTGAGCGTAACAGCCTGCCAAACAGCGCTGACGACGAGAACAACGAAGCCTGACAGCGTTGCAGGGAGTAAGCATGGGACCGCCTGAACCGAAAAGTATGTGTCACAGCCAGCTTCTTGCCCAGTGGTGTCGGCCTACGTCAGCCCACCGTTGGGTTTGAATTGCTCAACAACGTAACATGGACTTTCGTCCGCTGACGTGTATGCGTAAATTTGTAAGGGTTGGAATATTGCTGCTGGGCATTCTGCTGCCGTGGACTGCACAGGTGCCTTCTTGGCCGCTGCCAGCAAGCGCTCTCTGAGAACAGCTGGCACCGAGTACACCGAGTACTCGATGACGTTTGAGGCTGAGACCGAGGCGCCCTCAGCCGCTGACCTGGAGGATGACCAAGCAGGAGTGGATGAGGTTGAGCCAGGTGTGCGCTCACGCCTCCCGTGCACCACGCGCTCTGCACATGTACGGCGCAATGTCAAGGCCTGTATGCGGGTGGTTATGCTGGGTGTTCTGCACCCGACTCAGGTCCACCATCCTCTGCACCCCACTGCGCAACCATGCACACTCACATGCACACACACGTTGGCGCACAACTGAGCCGTAAAGCACTTCTGCCGATCCTGCGTCGTGCATGAGCACGTTGCCATGTGCCTTGACCTCTGGCGTCAGGACACAGTCACACGGACATTTGCGCAACGAACTAATCCTGAACAGTACCCCTGCCGCAACGCAGCACAGTGTCCGTGCCTCACGCACCACCCAGCGCATGTGTTGCCTGGTGACGGGCAACCAGGCATCCCTGCACCGTTCGGGCTAACCCAGCCTGCACGCATGGCACACACACGCTGTTCACACATCAGCAATCCGGCATACAACGCACTGACACTGCGTGACAGACTGACAGGCAACCTGGCTGTGTGATTTTGCATCTAGCCCCGCCCATTTTCACATCGTCCTCTTATACACACCATCGCCTATGCACGCCAGTCGCCACATGCCAATCAGTGTGTAACTGTGTGTTCGATCCCAACATTCCTGTGCAGGCGACGACGTGGTGGAGCCTGAAGACCTGGATGAGCAGGCGGACCTTGCAGCTCAGATGGAGCAAGTAGACCAGCAGGAGGAGGAAGCGGAGGAGGAGGAGGAGGAGCTGCCAGAGGCCGCAGCAGCTGCGGCTGGCTCCGACCAGGACAGCGAGGGCGCGCCGGCCGAGGAGCCCGAGGAGGACGCGGAGGCGCAGCACACGCGAGACGAGGACGAGGATCGTGCAGCGCATGCGGAGGAGGTGGACGAGGACCAGGACGGTGCGGAGGAGCAGGCGGAGCTCAGCCCGGAGGCGACTGCGGCAGCGCTCGCCGCTGTTGAGGAAGAGGAGGACGACGATGGCATCAGTGGGGGTGGCGCTGACGACGAAGGGGAAGAGCAGATGACGCTTGATGTTACGTTGGCGATCCCGGCTGGAGAGGGACGGGAGGGAGAGGAGCAGCAGGGGCAAGACACGCCCACATCCAGGCGACCCGCAGCCGCGTCGTCAAAGGCATCGCTCGCGTCGCGGCGGTCGTTGCCGCAGTCTGCGGCCTCTCAGCGGTCGAGCACCAGCAGCGGCGCACAGGCGGCGCCATCGGCGGCGGCATCACGCAAATCCATGTCCACCACTGCTGCGGATGATTTGCATGCATCAACGGCGCCATCGGCGGCGGCATCACGCAAATCCATGTCCACCACTGCTGCGGATGATTTGCATGCATCGGCGGCGCCGTCGGCGGCGGCATCACGCAAATCCATGTCTACCACTGGTGCGGATGACTTGCATGCACTGGCGGCGCCGTCGGCGGCGGCATCGCGCAAATCCATCTCTACAACTGCTGCGGATGACGTGCATGCATCGGCGGCGCCGTCGGCGGCGCCATCGCGCAAGTCCCTGCCCCCTGCATCTGCTGAGGCGGCGACCGCACCGTCAGCAGCCGCGTCAGCAAAGTCTCTATCCAGTGCGCAAGCGAACTCGGCTGCCCCATCTGCAGCCCCATCAAGCAAGTCCTTATCACCCGAGGCTGCAACATCCGCAGCACCCTCCGCCGCCCCGTCTGCCAAGTCCCTCTCTCCCGAGACGCCTGCGTCGTCCGCAACGCCCACTGCTGCATCAGCAGCACCATCAGCTGCACCGTCTGCTAAGCAGCTTCCCATTAAACCCTCCAAATCTGTGACCATGCGAGAGCCCCCGGTGTGCCCGGAGATGGCGTCGGCGGCTGCAGCCACATCGCTTCCCTTGTCCGCCGCAGCGAGCAAGGCGGGCAGCACAGCGGAACCGCAGGCGGCAGCGGGCAGCGTTGCGAAAGAACACAGCAGGGCTGGTTTGGGCGAGGCTGGAGAGACCACTGCTGCAGCACGAGAGATGGTCTCGGTGGGCATTATGGTGCCTTCCATGCGCCAGCGTGCGGGTGTGGGTAACGAGGGTGACCCAGATCACGACCCACATGGCTGCCCACATGGTGACACAGATCGCGCCGTCGCGAACCGTAGCAGCACAGCAATTGAGGACAGCGGCAGCGGGCGCAATAACGCTGGCACGGGGACCCAGCCAAGCTACGGCGGGGACATCGGAGACGGCAGCAGTAAGCCGCGCTTCGACCATGTGACCATTCGGCAGTACCTGGACAAGACTGTGGTGCCCGTCATGCGCGATGCGCTGCGTGAACTGGTGAGTGCGCGTGTGTGCACACACCTGCATGGTGGGCAAGGATTCCACAAAGGTGGAACTGGTACATGCTCAAACCATCAAGCCCGCTCCGTGTAAGGGGCTAGTCTATGCTCATGTGCGTTGATAGGCGGGGTGTGTGGGGGGGTAGGGGTGGCGGGGTGGCATTAGGGACTGCTGTGTGGGGCACGCATGAGAAATGATTGATAACGGGGACCAGTCATTGCTGTCATGGAGTGGCAGGCGTCATAGTAACATACATCAGTGTGGACAAGTGTTTCGTATGCTTACCTCGCGCACCTCGTTACAGCAGCTGTGGGTAGGGCATTAGCGGGGAGGACGGCTGCACTGCACGGGGGGGGGTGCCAACCATGGCTGGGGGTGGTGGGTTACGCTGGGGCACTGCAGTGGCTTGGTTCATTCATCAGGGGTGTGGCTGGTATTGCACTGTGAAACAAGTGCCTCCGTTTGTCCTAACCATTACATGCTTGTGGTGCACTGCCTGCCTGTGGACTGCGCAGGTGCGACTCAGGCCAGATGACCCGCATGATTTCCTGGCGGACTATATCCGAAGTCACAAGCCCAAGTAGCCCAGCGAGGCACCAAATTCATCGGGTGCAGCAGGGCTCACCTGGCTACAATTCAGAGCCCCAAACGCAGGAGAACGTTCTCGTGTAACTGGAATGAAGGCTGGTGGATAATGGGCGTCGAGCTCTCACAACAGGTCCGGCTGACTGACTGATGTGGGGTACAGGTGGTGTTCCCACACACCCGAGGCGGACGCATGGGAACTGCAGCACAGCAACGAGGCTCCAGCAGAGGCAAGACAATGGGGGGACAGGGGCAACACCCACACACCAAGCACCAGCATGCATGCACACAGGGGCAAGCAGCTAGCAGCGAGGGTGGGTAGCCAGGCACACGACAAGCGCAGCACAAACAGAGCGCCGCCAGACAAGCCCAAGCAGACACAACACGTCGGCACGCTGGCTGAACAGGCAAACCCACCCTCAGGCAAGAAAGCGAGGGAACCGAAACAGCACCGAGCGGCAAACCAGCACTGAGCAACTAGGGAAGGCAAGCAGCGCACTCGCGGTGTCAGCTGCAGCAGGTGCGGGGGCGGGCTAGGCGAGTCGCACACGCAGTCACCAAGCAAGACGGTGAGCGAGAGAGCGGCAGGCGCGCAAGCGCGCAAGCTTGGCCAAAGCAGACCGCCAAGCACATCGAGCTGGAAGTACCAGGCAGCTACGAAGCGAGCACGAGCGCACCTGCACTGACAGCAACTCGGCCGCACGCCATACACCAGTGCAGGCGAGACCACATGGCACAGATGATCACATTGGAAAATTGCATCGAATGCAGCAACAAGGGAAACGATCAAGCTGTGGCCATAGACTTTTATCATACTGCCTCACTATCATAGCCCCCTCAACATAGTATCCAAGTTGCGTGCCTACAAGTCTAACGTAGAAGGCGCTGTATGCCTGTGACCCCCCTCTGCCGACACGCCTCGAAATACGTTCACCATGCGGACAATACGCAACGGGCAAGGCAGGACGAATACTGAGAGCAGGCATGGCAGGCAGCCTGGACGAAGTGCTTGCTTGAGGAGAGCGCATCGTTCTTTCCGGGCTGTCGTTGCCACTGCCGCTCCCCCATTCCAAGTTGCGCAACCGCACACAAATAGCGGAGCTGTCAAGGCCGGACACAGTGCCAGGCCTGACATTGTTCGTGCAGCAAAGGAGATTGAGCCCTGGCTGGTGGACGTGAGGCGAGTGCTTCACCAGGTGCGTTGAAGCAACAAAGTTCGATTACAGGTCGGGCGGCGGGAACGAGCCATCGAGCTGCCTGTTGACAAGCATGAGAGCCTGCTTGTCTCTCTGCGTTTGCTGTGCAGTGTCCTGAACTTAAGTTCCAGGAGCACAGCACGTCGGAGGCCGTCCGCAAGGAGCTGGATGCCCTCAAAATTCCATACCAGTTCCCTGTTGCCGGGACGGGCATTGTGGCTTCCATCGGGGCTGGAGAGCAGTGTGTGGCTCTTCGAGCAGACATGGACGCGTTGCCCATCACCGAGCTTGCAGACGTCCCGTTCCGCTCACGCAACCCTGGCAAAAGGCAAGCACAAGGCAACGGGTTAAGCGCTAGACGGGTGTTAAGCAGTTGCCTATCCTGACCTTGTAGAAGTGCGTTTGAGCAAACCTGGGTGTGAGATACCTGAGCATGCCCTGCGCATTGCGTTGTAGCAGCTTCAGCACCGAACTGACCGTTTGCTATGTTTGTGCTTGTGACGTGCTGCGCGCTGTGTTAATGCAGCCATGCCTGTGGTCACGACTCACATATGGTGAGTGCTGGACGCACAACGCTGCTATGGTTTGTTCTCGGTTGTGTTTACCGGGCATTGCTTGCAGCACACCTTGTGTGACTCAGCATCGCAAATGATCACCCGGCTGTGTGTACGTGACGCTGAGAAAACGATTAAGAGCCTCTTTGCTGGGCTTGCTTGGCTGCAGACGATGCTTCTCGGAGCTGCACGCCTGTTGAAAGAACGAGAATCTGAGCTGCAAGGTGATGAACCGGTTCGCGTCGGGCTGCCAACTGCTCGAGTCCTCCAACGACAGCCTCCAGTCCAGCACTTGCCCCATGAAAGCAGGCAGTGCAATCCAGGAGCTCAGCATGTTAGACGGTTTCCGCTTGAAATGTGCAAGGCCTTGCGGCCTGCCTGCGGCGTTCCCCCGCTGCACAATCGCCGACGTGGTCTTGTACGCCACCTTCCTTCAGCAGTCTAACCGCACTTTTCGCTAAACGTGCTGCATGCTGATGCCAATCCACAGGCACTGTGCGGCTGCTGTTCCAGCCTGCTGAGGAGGGAGGTGGCGGCGGTGACGTGATGGTGCGCGAGGGCGCACTCGGCAACGCGACCGCCGCGTTTGGCATGCACGTTTGGCCCACACTGCCCAGCGGGACAGTTGCGACCTGCCCTGGACCCATCATGGCAGCAGTGCTGTCGTTCGAAATCAAAATCACTGGTGGGTAAAGCATATCGACACCTGGGCAACTGCGGATCTAGCTCGGATCTAGCCACAGATCCACAGCTTTTGAGGCCACGCCTCATCATGTGTCCATAGCCGCATATGAACGAGTCACACGCCTGCATTCCCGCACACATTGAGTCATGCATGTGTGCACGTTACATCGTAGGCTGCATGATAGGAGAAGCTTGGCTGTACACAAGCAACCGTATTGGTGACTTGAGGCGAAAGGCAATGCCGCGAACGCTTGTATCAGCAAAGGCTGCAATCCACGCAATGGTCGCACTGCGCTACGACACCCCAGCCACATCCCGCGTGGCATGCTAGTGAGCCTTGCCTGGCCTGCCCTCGGTGCACTCCCATGTCATAACCCAACGACGCTCGCGACGTGAGGATTGCATGCGAGCCAAAACCGCCCTTGTCGCTGTGCATCACGCATGATGCTGACAGGGCGAGGCGGGCACGCCGCCATGCCGCACCTGTGCGTCGACCCCATCGTGGCGGGCAGCGCTGCCGTGACGGCGCTGCAGACGCTGGTGAGCCGCGAGACGTCGCCGTACGACAACGCGGTGGTCAGCATCACCTCCTTCCACGCAGGCACCGCGCACAACATCATCCCCGACGGCGCCAGTGAGTGGCGCGCTTGATGCTCGCCTGCCCTGCGCGTAGCTGTGTGAGGTGGAAGCACGAGGGACCTGCCTGCTTGCGCCCACAGACCATTGACAAGTGCCCTTGCAAATCACTCACATAGTCAAAGTTGCAGCCCGTGCTGATCTGTAGCAAATGGCGGGTTAACCTGTGGATGTTACGGTATCGTCCACCCCTTGATTCCTGGGAAGCAATTCGCTCGTTTGCGCACACACCGTCATCAGTACCTGGCTTGGGTGCTGAATGCTGACGCCTGTGTGTGTGTGCACTACGTCTGCGCGTGCGGCGTTCGCAGCGCTGCTGGGCACGATCCGCGCGCTGCAGGAGCCGACCGCGCAGCGCCTGCGGCGGCGCGTGGCGGAGGTGGTGGCGGGCACGGCGGCGGTGCATGGCTGCACCGCTACCGTTTCGTTCCTTGAGGACCAGGGCGAGCCGTACTTCCCGCCCCTCGTCAACGACCCCGAGATGTTTGCCTTCACCAAGCAGGTATGTAGGTTGGGCTCGGCTCGCCTGCGCACCCCGCTCAACATGTTCGTTTACCATGCGGACTGCGTCCACTGCTACGTGATGGGTGTGCGCTGTTGAGCGTGCATGTGCAGTTGGCGGTCCTGGATACGGTATGCGCGGATGGAGCGGTCTGCGCTGCGCTTGGCGCCAAGGTGTCTCTGTGTTTGCGCTGGCTCTCGCGCGTGCAGGTGGTTCAGCGGCTGCTGGGGGACAACAAGTTCCGGCTGGCTGAGCCCACCATGGCGGGTGAGGACTTCTCCTTCATCGCCAACGCGGTGCCCAGCTGCTTCGCCTTCCTGGGCACACGCAACGACCTGGTGGGTGGGCGCTGGGGGGCGATGCACTGATGCCACTACCGTATGCCAACGTCACGGGTCAGGTCTGCAGGGTACGTGCTGGGGTGCGTAGCGGACTGAAAGGATGGCTCTATCTGATAGGCGCGAGTGATCAAGTACCGTACATGCTATACCCAAAGGTATCAGGACGGTCAGGGAATACGGACGAACACGGAAGCGATTGTTCGCAGCAGAGCTACGTGGATGCATGCACAGAGTGCCTTTGGCCTGCCCGCCCAGCCGGGTGAGCTGTGAACGAGCGCTGCGTGTGGCGTTGTGGGGGTGTGCATTGTGGCATCACCCGGTGTGGCGCTGGGCTGGTGCGCGCAGGTGGGCGCGGTGCACGCGCTGCACAGCCCCAAGTTCAAGCTGGACGAGGGCGTTCTGCACCTGGGCGCCGCGCTGCACACCACCTGGGCCATGGCATACCTGGAGCAGCGCGCGGCGGCGGCGGCCACGGCGGCGGCCACGGCCTCAGCCGACAGCGACGAGTGATGATGACGCGTGACTGACGACGAGCTATGACGACGACGATGCGCGAACGGCTGACCAACGGATGACGCGGCGCACCCCATCTTTCCCGGTGCTTCCATCCGTCATGTGTGTGCAGCATGTGCAGTGGACGGCGAGTTGTGGCGGGTAGAGTTGTTGCCGCCGCCAGCGCTGCCTGGCTGGCTGAGGATGAGGCGAGATGGCCGCGTGCGGGGATACAGCGTGTGTGTGTGCGGCATGCATGCCGAGGAGTGACGGGCCTGCGCCTTCCATTTGCAACAGGCAAGCGGAGGGGCATACGCATGTGTGTGCGGCGCGTGTGGTGTGCATGGCCCCCCGTGGGCCATTCGTTTGCTCACGCGGGGATGCCATGCATGCGTGTATGCATGTGCATGCAAGAGCGCAGGTGCAAGCAGCGCCGCTCACATTGTGTGGCCTGTTGTCCTTGGATTTTAAGCTTGAGGGGATGCTTTTCGAGAGGTCACGTCTGCTGATTCACGATCAGTCCGATCAGATGGTCAAGCCGCGAGACACGTTTTAATGCTGAAGCGTCATGCAATGTTTCCAACTCGTGTCCACTCCGCTGCTCAAAACGAACCTCCAGCGGCGCTTTGACGGTTGCTTGTCGCGCTGCTTACAACAAGCTTGCTTGCTTTTCCCCGCATAGCCCTTGCCTTTGTGACCATTCCTCGTGAGGGTTATCGTCCAACCTGCTCATGATGCCTGAACTGCACACCTCAAGGTCTGGAGGGCATGCAGTGTGAGGCCACACGGCCAGAAAAATGGCTTGCATTGATGCGCTGTGGTGTTATGAGCACCCCTGACACAGCTTTGTTCAAGGCGCAACCGCCTGGTGTGAGCGGGGCTTTACAGCTCGTTCTGTGCTCCGTGCTGTGCTGCGCGCGGCCCAGGTCAATCCTGAGGGCACCTCGTTGCACTGCCATGCATTTGCATCTTTTGCCTGCACATGATGCAGCACTCCTTCCGCGCCGCTTGGCGGCTCGCATAACGTCCCCACCTGGGTGTGAGCTCTTTGCCCTGATTGTCCTGGAGATCACCCTTGCGCCAGCCATGCACTGCTGGTGGCTCCTCCTACACCATGCTGTACTCGTGCTAGTGGGCAGCACTGGCGTTGCATTCCCCACCACACAACCTGGGGTATGTTGGGGGCATGCGCCAGGTGTGGAATCGTGATTGTTTGTACCATAGCGACATGGGCAAATGCGCTACACACATGGACCTTCACCGCTTTGGTGTGTTGCCGACTTGTTTGGGAGTTGGCGCAGCACGTCACTCCCTCGCGCACCGGGCCGGCATGAGCAGCCATTGCTGCACCAAGGCCTGGTTGCTTGCGTTTTCAGCTTTGCGTGTGAGGCCGCTGTCCCTATGAGCTTTCCCAGTTTGCTGGAGCCTAAGGTATATCATAGCATGTTCGTAGCGTGTGCCATTGGGTGCCTGGAGCGGTCCCCTGCAGGCTGAAACATGCCATCTTGAGACACACACTCAACCCACACCGCGTGCCAATGTGCCGTGGTCTCGTGGCCTCATACTGGCGGGTGCATTGCTTCGGCTGGTGTGTGTCAGGGCCTTGTTTGGTTGTGGTTGCACAGCTTATTTGCAGACCTTAATCCCGTGCTGCTGGTGTACGTGTTTCAGTTTCGCCTGTGAGCTCACTAGGGTGAAGGCGAAGGGTGCATTCATCCCTCCAGCCATGCATGCTGGCCAAGATCAAGTTGGCTGCGTGACCACCCTGCAGCACGAAGTTGGTGCTGTGCTGCGTTCACGGTTAACAGCCGTCAGCGCTCTGGGCTTCTGATGTATCTGCCTTTGCTTGCATGCCTGGTTGAGTGTGGGCAAGGCATGGACGTCTTCGGTGCTGGATACCTATTTACATGTATTATGCTTCTGCGCAGCGCCAACGCAGCAGTTTGGTGCCCGCTTTCCATGACCTGCGCATGCGTACGGTACATTCCTTGGAAGGGCACCGACGAAAGCCGTTGCCACAGCTTGTTGTGCGCACCGTATGCAGGCATACGTATCAGCAGGCTCTAATTTAGAGGCTAAATAGGATCTGTCAAACCGCCCAGTTCCGCTCCTGAGGCAAAGTGCGCCTGGGCGTTTGTAATGCACAAGCACATACCTCAGCAGGTCGTCATAACATGGCATCCGTGGTTGGCTCTGGTGCCATGAGACGCACGCGCGTTGTTAAGAGTACTGGTATCATGCACCAACATACTGGGTCACATACAATAATGAACAAGGTCCGCAGGAGGACATGAATGTAAGCAGCACGTCACGACAGTTACGGTATCATGTTATCAATGAATAATGCCTGCTGTAACACGATGGCTGCGGCAACGCGATGAAAGCAGCAATCTTTGAATGAATGGCAGCAGCAGGACCTCATGAGCGAATCGCTCCATTGTGCAGGGTAACCCAACAGCGAACGGGCTTGAGGCCCGGCGTAACACGCCGCTGCATCGCGGGACACGCTCCCCAGCTCAAACACCAGAATACACAGTGGATGGCCACAAACTACACCGTCATGCGAGGAGAGTGTCCTCTCGGATCAAGCTCACAAGCCGTGAGTGCGTGGGCCTGGGTCCAGGTGGCGCTGATCCTGACACACACATCGGCCCCCCCCCCGCACACACACAAAACACACACTATGCTGACTCCTCAGCCGCCTTTGACCTCCTCGCCAGTGCCAGCGCCTCCACGGCCGCCCTCATGTGCTCCCTGCGTGTCCTACCCAGCACGTCTGACGGGGAGGCGTCGAGGTGCCTCTCCCACGCCTCGTCCACCGCAGGAACGTCCTGCAGAGCCGGAAGCATACAGCAGGACGGTCAGGCAGCGGCGGTGAGAGCTGGGCACGTGGCGCCGGAGGGCAGCACAGGATTGAGTGGGGCCACACCGGCAACGCACGATTGGCTCATATAGTCATATGGCATGCTATGCGGCAGCAATCGGTAATCTGCAATCGACGGCTGTCGTTAAACGCCTGACGCTCATGCTGCATCGTCATGCACAACGCGCCCACACACACACCCCTCATGCTGCCCACAACCCCGCTGCACACATGGCACTCGCTGCAGCACCAACGCACACCTGCTGGGCAATCACGTCGTCCATGTCAGGAAAGAGCGATTTGTACTGCCACAGTACGCGTCGCCAGTACAGGCGCCGTGCGGCGGGCCCTGTGAAGCGCTGCGCAAAGTACTGCGCTGCCCGGGCCACGTCTGCTAGGTAGTCATTGCGGCCCCGTAGCGCCCTGATGACGCTGAGCAGGTCTGTGTAAAGGGCGAGACAAAGGCATTGCAAGGCATACGTGCATGTATGGTCATTTGGTCACTACCAGCATGGTGGGGTGGTGCCGTCTGAGCGAGCGCTGGACCATAACACAGCAGCGGTTCAGTTCGCTGCATAAAGTTGCATGCTAGAAGCGTTACCATTATGCCAAGCAGTGTCCCTATGTTTATGGTCAGACTGTGAGCTGCAGGCAAGCGGTCTAGAGCCTTGGCGCCAACTTGGAGCCTGCGCGCCAGGCGCACTGCATGCACATGCAAGCGCAACGGTCCCCCAGCGTGCGCACAACGACAGCTTCGCCAATGCCAGGCAAAGGTCCAGGCAGAGCGGCAGCAGCCGGAGCACGAAGCCAAAGGTGCTGAATAGACCCCTTACCGTTTCTGTTGTGCTCCCAGAAAGACATGTAGTGCACGCCCTCAGACAGGCTGCGGTAATACCTGTGAGCAGCACGGCAGCACATAGGTGACACGTGCATTCGGCCAGCAGCATTCGGCTGTCCGGAGCAACCCTAAGGAGAGGAATACTGGCACATTTGCTGAAGAGGGCAAGGCTGTGGTATCAACCCACAGGGCAGTATCGACCTGCACTCCCTCAATCCTCCTCCAAAATCCCTTCCAGTATGCCTGCAGTGCTGCACCCCTGCTGCACCCCCACACACATGCCCGACCGGTGTGTCGGACACATCACGGCAGCTGATCACGCGGTGGCGGCTATCCTGGCTCACCACTCAATCCATGGAGATTTCTGTTTGAGGACGACGCTGTTGAGGTGCATTAGCTTGCACAGGCGGTACGACGCCGTGATGCCATCCAGCGACAGCAGGAACCTGCACAGTGCACACACGGCCACACACATGCATACTGCACGCATATGCACACTGCACAGCCCCACGGGCGCCTCTTTCCGACACATCGCCACCACACACATGCAAGATTGCAATCTGAAATGCTGGGAAGCAGAGCGTGCAGGCAAACAAGGATATTTGCATTTGCCAGGTCCAGGGGACACAATGGCTTCCCTGCAAACAGCGCCACCGCGGGGGATCAATCACTGAATCGGTAGGCGTGCGCCACATCATGGACCAAGGTCAAACAGCGCAAGGAGTAGCGCATTAGCATCCAGCCGACAACTGAAGTGTGCTAACCATGCATACAGCACACCTTATCACTCCATCACTGCGCGGTGGTCAGGTGGTCACTGCTCAGGCAACAGCGCACGTATACCGCAACGTACGTACTTGAAGCGAGCGAGCTCCGGCATAGGCACAAAGCCACGCGCAGGGATGGTCTGGGGAGCATCCTCCTCGTGTCCCCCTTGCTGCTCCCCCTGCACAGCATCCGGCTGCTGCTGCTGGGACGCCTGCTGGGCCGGTTGGGGCTCCAGGTCCTGCTGCACGAGCTGGCGCGGGCTGGCCTTGCGCCCAGGGTTGCTTGGCGTGTAGTTGCCGATGAACCCCACATCGATCAGGTCTCCGAGCGTCTCCACGCCCCAGCTGCTGGCGTCGCCGGTGGTGGCTGCGGCGGCGGCAGCGGCCCGTTGGGCTTGCTGCGCACAGCCATCGGGGCACGCGCACTTGCGGTTTGAGGCGGCAGAATGCAATACTCGTCAGCAACCCAGGGCCGCGACAGGATGCCCCGCGGGGCATGATAAGGGACCACAGCACCCACCCCGTTGCGATCAGGCACCTATCCAAAGAGCGAGTATGGATCCTCGTGGTTGACAAAATCACATGCGGATGGCATGCGCGGCTTTGGCCGGCATAATCGATCCACCGTGCGTGTGTTGATGGGTGTTGTTCAAGGAGTGCGGTGTGCGACGTGGTAGTCCCCTGACGCTCATTCGCTCATTGCATCGGTCGCACCTGCTGGTACGTCATGCGTGCAAAGTACAGCCGCGAGCAGACGCGACCGATCTGCTTGTACGTCTTGGTGTGACAGTACTCTGTGCCGCGGAAAATTGCCTTGGCGATTTTGAGCGGCCACGGGAAGCTGTACAGCATCTGGTTCATGTCCAGTGTGACAGGAACCAATATGTCCTCATCCCTGTTTAGGTACATGCAGCAACGGGATTCTGTTTCATGCGTACGTAACCACTGAGCAAGACAAGTAAACCGGGATTAGGACGAAGGTCAACATCACGTACTCCTGTGTTTGTCGTGCCACAACATGCACATATGCGTGCCGACGAATGCCATTCACGCGCCACAGACAGGACTGGGGCGTGTTTGCACCTTCCCCAGGGGCCCCTGATGCATGAGCAGATGTACTGCATACGTCTGTATGCACATATGGCTTCGGCCAGCGCGTTCCACTCTTCCACCCTGCCTGCAGCCACTCACTCACTTCTGCGCCTCCCACTCCTTGATGGTCGACAGCACCGGCACAGGGCAGGCCACCTTGGCCTTGGGTACGGCAGACCCTGGCGGCAGCGCGCCCTGGGCCTGGCGTGCACACATGCTGGTGTCTGCGCCAGGATGAACAGAGGCGGCAGCAGGTCATTCAGTGCAGTGAACTTTGTGAGGGGGGGAACAGCTGCACGACACACGTGTGCATTTGACAACATCACGTACGCAACACCATTACGACCATGCTGCTGTGTGCTGGCTGCCTGGCAGTGAAACGGGTGGGTGCGGCCTGTTCAAGGGTTGGACCCAGGTTGGACCAAGGTGGCTGCATTGGACGTGCCACGTACCGGCCACATTCAGAAAGAATATGACGTTTGGAAAGTCCGTAGGTGAGTGTGAGACCCATTCCTGCAGGTCTGCACGGTTTGCACACATGTAGGAACATGGATTGGCAGCACCGCATGGGTTCAGGACTTGAGATGTGTGCAGGGCAAGCACGCCGGCAGGGCCCACAGCCCACGCCGGGGTCAACCAATACGCCAGCCCATGTGTAAGGGGGGGTGGGAGTGCACAAGCCACAAGGCAGCACCGTATGCTGCAACTATGTACGTTGCACTCCTAACACCCCGATGCTGCCCCGCAACCCTACAGCAAACCGTGCGGAGCGATACGAGCGAACCAAGCGATGCACCAGCTGCCATGCGGCTGACGGTCACCAACACCTGATGGCCATCAGGAGCAAGAAGGCGACAAGTTGCGCATGTGGTGCCACAACAAGGCAGGTCAGCTGCTGACTTGCACTGAGTACTGACTGAGCACTGAACAAGCGGTCGTGCTGCATTGAGAATGCAAGCAGGAGTGCACCTCGCCACAGCTGGGCCTTACTATGAAGGCCCAGCTCACGGAACGGAAAAGTTGCGCTTGGTCAACAAGCACCTGCCATGCTTGCCGCTTGACGGACCTGCTATTATGTTCTCCATGTGAGGGTCGCAGGGCCGTTCACACCCCAAGCGCCAAGCTGGCTGCATCAGGAACGACACCCGGCCATCCTTGATCATCACTAGCCGCCTGCTGGCCTTTTTGCCCCGCTTCATTTCCATTATGCGCCGCGCAAACCTCAGCAGCCTTGCCGCATTGAGCTTCCGGGCGCGCCAGGGTGCAAGGTCCGGCTCCAAATTATCAAGGTACAGTGGAGACATGTCCTCATCGTTGCTTGCTGGCCCAAACAGTGAAAGCTCAGCGCTGGAGTCGAGCCCTTGCTTGACTTTCGCAGACCACGTGTGGTTGGGGTAAGTTATTTGCAGCAAGTGCACGCCGAACGACGTGTCCTGTGAGACACGTCCACGAGCTTGAACGTGAAATATTTGCAATAGCAAGAGAAGGATATTGAGAGCTGCAGCTCGGTGGCAAGCTGCGGCTGTGCATGCTTGCCAGGAGGCTTGCACGTCGCTCATCCAGGAAACAACCTATCCCACCGCTTGAGGTTGAACGCAGTCACATTTCAGTGCTCGGTGTGTATGAATGTGTCACGCCTGGACTAAATGTGTTGTGATCATTTGTCAATGTGCTGACCACGGAAGCAGGTGGGCTAGCCCGAGAGGCATCGGAAAGCCTTGAATGTGGGTAAATACTCTGCACTTGCGACTCAAAGCTTGTGAATCTGGTTTGAATTTCCTTTGCAACAACAGGTACTGTATATTGCCCACTTGCTTCCCACGGTCTTGCACACCTGCCTCTCGTTGGGTGATGTCAAGCGGGAGCGATGTGCAACATGTCCGTCACGTCTGCAGCAAATATTCTGATGCTGTCTGCATAATGCGTAGATCACTGGCTTAGGCTGCATGTGATCTATGCTAGGTGTCTGCTGTGTGAGGCCATCAACCACACTGGTGGTGGGCGCACGTTATACTCCCTCAAAAGCCAGAAAGTCGAACTTAGTGAAGGAGAAAGCACTGGGACAGTCGAAACGAGACGCAGTGGAATCATCAAACCCGAACCTGGTCTCGTGGGTCATGCGGCTACTGCGAGCCACGAATCGCCACTCCCGCAGTGCCCTGGCACTTGCATTGAAAAGCCTTGACCCTTGACGACGCGCGTGGCAGCTTGACGCGTGCAACATCCCTGATATGGTCTGATTTGTGGCATTTCTCTCCTGAACCCTCGCTTCACTCCTCGCCAAGGTCGCATGCAAATGCAGCTTCTCAAAAGCAACCAATTCATTGAAACGGTCTTCCGAGTTTAGCACGCTCTGATGACAGCCAGAAACCTGTAAAGCTGACCAAAAAATACATCATGGCATATTTGGACACCAGCCGTGAGCCAGGGCTGCTCGGTCCCCGTTTGCTCCTCATGCGGGAGGCACGGCGAGTGACGCCGCCCGCCGCGGTTCCACCTGTGCTGGTGGGGACGGAAAGGTTCCAAACCCAAGACATAGGTTCATCTCTGGGCTAAAAACAGGGAAAGCCGAGGGAAAGCCGAAAAGGTGTGTTGTAAGGCGCTTGATGGCGCCGTTCAGGCGACAGCACCAAGATGGATATATATGTGGGTGTCACGCCTTAAGGGTGCTTCACCGCTGCGGCTTCAGGCTGCAATATAGACATCTGGAAACCTTGCATCCTTATGGACAACGCGCCTGCTGGTAACCCCAACGGTTGGCGCTCGATGCCTGGTTAACGGGCCGGGACAGGACTGGGCGACCCGGCAGAAGCACATAAAATGTCCAAGTGTGCCGTCAAGCTTTATGTTTAGGTCTGTATTTGGGCAGGATGACAAACACAGACCTCCCATTATGCTGCTTGCTTGCTCTCGAATGCAAGCGCTTCAGCATGCCCAGGAAACTGCTGGGGCCCAAAAGGTACGCCCATACCCTCGAATTCCATCCTGGTGTATATAAACCGACCAAGAAGGGCTGTAAACAGCGCACCAAAACCTTAGGTTTCATCGGGCTTCAAGCAGCGACCCACCACGCTGCGCAAATCCTGCCCCTAACACAGCACCCTTAGTTCCCCACCATCTCCCCATTTTCGCACGGTTCGCACAAGATCTCAGCATCAAAGGCAAGTCGACAAGCCTGTGCATCGTGTGCTTGGCCGGGGAGCTCCTGTTCCTCTCGGCGTGCCCTTCTTGATGGTGTATGGCTTAGTAGTGACCCTTCATAAGCTGTGTGTATGGAATGTACCTCCACGTTATAGTTCCAAGAAGGCGGACTGTCCTCCCTAAGCGAACCTTTCCGACCCGACGAATTCCTGTTGTGCAGTCGCTGAGAGCTGACCTCCCTACACCCCCACTCCAACCCTTCAAGAGGTCACAGTCGGGACTGACTTGTGCTCTCCGCACACCACCATCCAGCAGCCCGCAACCTCAAACACTCAAGCAAGGCGCCTTCTATTCTCCCACTCTAGCCAGCACAGCACGACTAGCAGCACAGCCCACTTCAGCAGAAGCGCAGCCTGCAGTGGCCTCTCACCCACAATCTCGTGCATTGCCGCACCCCACCGACGATGGCAGTTTCATCGGTTTGTGCTGCGAAGCGCACCAGTCGCACCAGCATGAGCTTCGCCTTGGCCAGCACAGTACTGCTGCTTGCAACAGCGGCGCTGCTTTGTGCACCTTGCGCAGCCAGCAGCTCGCGCGCGCCACACCAGCAGCCCTCCACGCTGGCTGCCGGCGATGCCAGCGACAGCTCAACCTTGGGCGTCCAGGGCAAGCGTGCAATGCAGCGCTTCCTTCTAGGCAAGAAGAAGCCCACTCCTAAGCCCACCCCCACCCCCACCCCCACTCCCTCGGTGGAGCAGCAGGTGGATGCTG
Source organism: Chlamydomonas asymmetrica (assembly GCA_001662385.1). Lineage (NCBI taxonomy): Eukaryota > Viridiplantae > Chlorophyta > Chlorophyceae > Chlamydomonadales > Chlamydomonadaceae > Chlamydomonas > Chlamydomonas asymmetrica. The sequence continues at coordinate 7,790 of BDDA01000231.1, read as the reverse complement.
ACTTTGCAAAGGAGTTCGCCAACATGGAAATTGTGCACGTCAAGGGTGAGTGATTTGGGTACCTTGCTTGTTGTCATAGGGGAGTTGTTGTTGAATCGCGCTGCCGCCACAAGCACATGGGTGGCCTGGATGCATCCCACACCTGAGAGCGTCATGGACACGCGTGGTGCAAGCGGGAATGTGCAATGCGTTCAATGCGGACAGGACGTGGCACGCAACGTGGCATGCATATCTAGTGCCACATTAAAGGCGCCGCAGTGGTACTGTCAAAGCTTGCCTTGAATGTGGCATCATGGAAAATCTTGCCCAGGTCCAGCTGCAAGGCCAGGCGATGAATGAAACACGCTTGTGACTGAGCGCGCGGCTCATGGCAATACTCTTCCAACTGCAGTTGATGCAGCCATGGCGGGCCCCCAAGACGGCAACCCCAACACCACCGATGTGACCATGGTCGCGGGAAAGCCAGCTGACGTGTATAAGGACCCTGCGGAGATCGGCCAGTACGTCCAGGTAGGTGCGAAGGTTGGAGGCAGAACCACGTGCATGTTGCAGGTTGTGTGCCTGGCTGAGCGGCTCGAATGCTGCTGTCTGTTTAGCCCCCCCTGGTGCACGTAGCTGCGCTGCGAGGGGGGCCTGAACCTGAAACGTTTGCGGTTGCTTACAGCTGCTCTACTCTGCGTCAACCCTCCTTCAAGTTGCAGTGTTTCATCTCTGACCCTTATCACATGTTGATTGCCATGAACAGATTGGCCGTGGCAACGTGGTCGCTGTGCACCTGCTGCCCATCCCCGGCACCAACAAGTTTTTCTTCATGGAGCGGCCCTCTGGCCGTCACCCCGACGGAGGACATAACATTGTTGGTGTCTTTGACTACGACACGTACAAGTGAGCGCCCTGGCGTGGCTTGCTCACGTTCGGTTTTCAGTGGTTGACACTGTGTCACCGTCAGCACACCACTTGCTGTCATAGCCCACAGCAATCCTAATCTGTTTGCTGCTGCTTGCTCCTTTCCTCTGTGCTCCCCTCCTCTCCACCGTACGGCAACACGCGCACAGGTTCAAAAACATGGCGTACGGCGACTCTGTGTTTTGCGCTGGCCACAGCGTAACACAGGACGGTCACGTGGTTGTGGTTGGGGGCCACATCGCCAAGGCTGGTTTTGGCAGCGGCCTTAAGGCTGTCCGCATCTTTGACCGCTTCCAGATGACCTTCACGCGCGTCACTGATATGGCCAACCCCCGCTGGTACCCCACAGGTGAGCCACGCTCATGTACCGGCTGAGCTTTCGAGTGTACTGACGTCCAAGTCTGCTTTCTGTGCACTGCCCATGACCGCTCGTGACGACGCTCTCTTGACCGCGTCTGCGGATTGTAGCGGATGCTGAGTTGTCAGTGGCGTTATGGCAGTGTGGTGCAGGGCTTGTGCGTCGGCATGACACGCAAGTGTTCTGGTAGCTGCATTTCTTTGGCCACAATGGTTCTGCCCTGTTGCTTGTGTTTGGCCTGCTGGCTGGCAGGCACACTCCTGCCGAATGGCAAGATCGTGGTAATGGGCGGTACGCGTCTGCCAGGATCAGGCAGCGGCAAGAACCCGCGGTACGAGATCTGGGACCCCTCCACGCCCAAGACAACCGTGCAGGTCAAGCAGAGCCCCGGCATGATGAAGTACACGAACGACATTTACTACCCGGTGAGTCACCCAGCTGGCAGGCAGTGCAGTACAATGCATTTTCCGTCTGCAGTACGCAGGGCTGTGGCAATGCAGTGTGTATGGTACCAGCAAGAAAGGCCATGCTGCGTTGGACGCCACTGCATCATATGCCGGTTTGGCATGCGTTCGTTGCTTGACCCATGCATATGCATCTGGCTGCGTCGTTGCCTGGTGCCCGGCATGCAGAACAACTACGTGCTCCAGAACGGCAAGCTGTGGACCTTCTGCAACAAGTATGGGGAGATCATTGACGCAGAGAGCGGCGAGGTGCTGCAGCGCATCCCCGCGTGGAAGGAGAGCCACTACACCGAGTACCCCTTCACCGGCACCTCGGTGCTGCTGGGCCTCAAGCCGCAGGACAAGTGAGTGGCGCCGCCTCGCGCGCTGGCTGACGCTTCACGCTTGGTACCTTGTTTGACCCGCAAGCAAGCAGGCATGCAAGTGGCATGGTGCCTGGGCATCGCTGCGCCCGCCTATCATATAGGCACAGGGTGCTGTCGTTTGGGCTCAGGACTGGGTGAATGTGTGAGGGACTGTGGGGCGGGGTGGGGGGGTGGGCGGGTTGATGCAGGACGCTTATGCATCGCCGACAACTGCCTGATACAATGCCCCACGGACAGTGGCAAGTAGCTTCGGGTCATGTCTGACTAGATAGGCTGGGCCGCTCGTAACGTCGCCCCCCTTGTTGGCGTGTACTGCCGTGCGCAGCTACACAGCGGAGGTGGTGTACTTTGGCGGGCAGTTCGGCTATGCCTGGATCAACACCACCGCGTCCAAGAAGTCTGAGCGCATCAGGGCGGTGTACGACCCGGACACTGACTCGTACGACTTTGGCGACGGCTGGGACGCGGAGACGATGCCGCTGCCGCGCGTGATGCCGGACGCAACGCTGCTGCCCAATGGCCACGTCATCATCCTCAATGGTGCCATGGTGAGTGAGTGAGCAGCGCTGAGCACCAATCGACAAGCACGCCTGACACCCATTTAGGGGTGTGCTTGCCTGATGTTGATCAGGACGGGTTGGGCGACTGTGCATTTGGGTCGTGAGGCTTGCACAGCCCTCAAAACGGCCCAAGGGATGGAAGTACTGAACATGGCTCTGGCTGCATGTGCTTGTGTCTGTGTGTGTGCCTGCAGAAGGGTCTGGCGGGCGACAATGCTGGCACTAGCGCTAAGGCCAACGAACCCAACCTCTGGTGAGCTGACACACGCCTGTGCCCCCCCTCGGCCCACGCACCCCATGTACATACACACACGCACACACCACCGCTCCTCCCTTAGCGCACCCCCCTGACCTAAACACTAAAACGCACAGCGCTGCGCTGGACGAATGCCGCACCCCTTGGCACAAACGTGCTGCTCTGACATACGTGCCCCCTCGCAGCAGCCATGCCCACAGCTCTGCGGTACCATCAACTGAATTGTGCCATCCTGCCTGTTGCCCTTCCTGATCACCTCACGACAGGGCTATGGAGTACGACCCTAACCAGCCCAAGGGCAGCCGCTTCACCGTGCTGCAGCGCTCCATGATCCCCCGCATGTACCACTCCACCGCTGTGCTCACCACCGACGGCTCGATCCTCATTGCCGGCTGCGACCGCTGCGACCGCTACTGGTGCACCACCAAGCCCTTCTCCCACTCACCCACCTCCTACGCTGAATACCGAGTGGAGGTGAGCGGACCCTGCTGCGCTGTATGCTGAACTTTGGGTGCTGCACTTGGGTGGCCACACTGTGTGGAATGCCATGCCATGCGTGCAGCTTCGTTTGTGCTTGCTCAGTTGCTCCTCAGCATGTGCCTGGCATGCGATGCATGCCTCAGAAGGTATTGCCATGTGGCCTTGTTGCACAATGTGCTTGATACACAACATGCTTGAAGCTCCTGCCCACCTACCAGGAATGTGCTTGAACAGTATTCACATTTCATGCCGGCATGAATGCAGGTCTTCCGCCCACCGATCTGGTTCAGCCACGAGCTCAAGCCGGAGATCACCTCTGTGGGGGACGACCACTTCGTCCCTGCCGACCCCGCTGTGTTCCTAATGCAGTACGGCAAGAACTTCACGCTGACGTACGAGATCGGCAGCGGCGAGGCCGACGTCAACGGCACCGCTCAGGTGGCTACGGGCGCGGTGCTGGTGGCCCCGAGCTCCACCACACACTCCACCAACATGAACCAGCGCCTGATCCACCTGGTGATGTACCTCGGAAAGGACTCAGGCGACCTCACCGTTACGGGCCCCCCCAGCATCAACATCGCGCCGCCCGGCCTGTACATGCTGTTCCTGCTGAACGGCGACGTGTTTGGGTCGGCGGTGTGGGTGCGCCTGCCCGGCAAGAACTACTTCACGCCGCAGTACTTCAACGGCACGGCGAAGGCGCCCGGCAGCAGCAAGAAGCGCCTGCTCGCCCAGAAGTACCGGTAGTGGTGCGGAGCGCTGGGACGACGACGCCTTTGTGCGCCGCACATGTTTTACTTCACAAAGGACAGTCAGGGTGTCAGGGGTACTGATTATCATAATCACAGCGACTAGAGTGTTCTCTGCTCCGCCGACTGCTTACCCACTCTCTCTCCCCACTCGCGTCGTGTTGCCGCCTTATCCCCGTTCCGGTTGCGTTTGTCCATCACCCCTTCCTGCCACTTGCCTCTTGTTCTCTCCAATGGTTGTCTTCTCTGTATCATGCAAGTGTGTTGA
>BDDA01000230.1:108614-148055 GCA_001662385.1 Chlamydomonas asymmetrica | reverse complement strand
GCGGCAGAGGGGGTGGGGAGGAAGGCGGCCTGGGCGGGGGAGGTGACGGGGAGGGGGGCGCTGGCGAGGGTGGGGGCGGAACAGGCGGCGAGGGACTCGGCGGGGGAGGGCGGGGCGGCGATGGGGACGGTGGGGGCGACGGTGTGGGTGTGATATCCACCGACACGGCCTGGCTTGTGAAGCCTGATGCTGGAGCCACCACACGCATGTTGAGGGTGCTGCTTGAACTCATCCGCACGCCCTTGCTCACCACCTCCCCGTTGTCAGTCGCGTCGCCGCTGAAGGTCGCTCCGCCACCTGGGGCTGACGTGTTGGCGAAGCGCAGGGCCACAGACACATCCCCCTGGCCAGGGTACCTCCCTCGCACGGTATAGTAGCTGCTTGCCATTGGCAGGGCGTACTGCTGCACGATGCCGACGAAGCCAGACTGCAGTACGCTCGGCAGCTGGGTGGTGTCGTACAGCCAGGAGAACGAGGCGGTTCGCATGGAGAGGCTGCATGCCATGCCAGGATCAAAGCACAATTCATCATGGTCAGCACGCAGTTGCGGGGACCATGGCAAGTGCCAACGCGCATGCCTGATGCCGAATATGCACGTGCATTCGCGCAGAACGCAGCGCCTTAAGTGGCATCAACAGCGAAATTTGTCCCTGCTGGGCGCCGTTTTCATAACACATGCGCGTGAATGGAAATGATGTCGGGGTTTTTGCAACTTGTCTGTCGCTCTCTGTTTTCAAGTGGCCTGCACATCTTGCCTGCTGGCTCAGCCTCACACGCACCTGTTGAAGCCGACGATGCACTCATCGTAGAAGGGTGGCGCGTCCGTCGCACCGCCATCAGCACCAGTGACCGTTGCACTGGCGGTGTTGCTGGCTGACATTGAGTAGCTCATGAGCATGTCCGTGTCCGCGCAGGCGCCGAGGAGTGTGCCAACGTCCAGTGTGGCGCTGCCGGAGATGGTGATGTACAGGCCGTCGGTGTACACGCTTGTGGCCTGGTCAGGAAGCCGCAAGGGTGCAGTAGTTGCAACCACGGGCCCTGGCGGTCCGCTGCAGTTTTTCGTGCTGCACACTTGCACGGTCCTGCAGGGATGAGCGAGCAGTTGAGTGCGCAGTTGGTCACGACTCAGAGAGCATACAAAGGGCACGCACTAAGGCTGGGCAGAGAACGAAAGATATCAGGACTGTCAGTTAAATTTAGTACACAGGTTAAGCTTCTTTCTTTAGGGCAAGCTTCGGTGTGTGCACTGCGCAGCGCGCACCCACCCGCTAATCGTCACCAGCTGCATCGTGAATGCTGTTGCACCAGAAAATGTCCTCATCTGGAATTTGCAGGTAGCTGATGGGTCTGCTTGATTTATTTGGAAGCTTGCATAGCGGCCAGTCTGCACCTGTTTGTTGAACAGCAGCAGTGTGGTTTCGGCCGTGACAGGACATCGGGGGGAAGAAAGCGTTAGGGCAGCATACACAGTGACGATGAGGTTAGATGTAACAGTAAGTTACAGGATACAGCCCCATGATATCTGGAGCAGATATGCAGGCGCTGGCTTTCGTAGGAAAGCAAACCCCTCACGCAAAGGTCCTGCTGAGCGTACGCAGGCAGCGCCGAGTCCTCCCAAGAACTCACCGAAAAACCGCTCTGCAAGCAGCTTGATTCCGTCAGCACCTGCTGCGCTGCAGAGCTTCTCATGAGCGCACATATTGCAACCAGAGCTAGCATGGCTCGGGCCGAGACAGTGCATCGGCGCACCGACACGCTAGTGAATGACATTGTGCCAACAAGATATGGTGTGGCCCAAGAAGTGTTTGCAAAGCCTGGTGTGCTGAAAGAAACTGATATTGTATGTTGAGGGCTTGCTGTTGTTCGGGCTCAGCAAGTCAAGATGGCGGGCGGAGCAAGCAGATACAGACACACAGAAGGCATGAAGTCCAACAACCGTGGTGCATATAAGTAAGACACGAACAATAAGGCGCATCAAGCCGTTCTCTCGTTGTTATATGATGGCACAGGGTGCTGGGCTGTTTTGCAGGTTGTACTGGGTGTCGCGTCAACAGTTGGCTGCGATACTCTTAGACTTGCAGCGCTCGGCCTTGAAGAAGCCCCTGCTGCGATAAACTATCCATAGCCAGTCATCGTGAAAGGCTTACATCCGAAAGACAATAGCTTTGGACAAAGTCACACAGCCTGTAGACCAAGCTTAGATGGGTGGCAGTTGGAAGGTCGTGCCGAGACCAAATACGAGCAGAACAACACGCTTACGAGGACAGCTCGTTCGAGAGCAAAATGTACCAAGCAAGTGCAAGCGTACATAAGGTCAGTACCGCAATGAATTCAGGAAGCAGGGTGGTGTGTGTGGCAGGGCCTAGGGCGACGGCCGCACACGAGCGCAGGCCTCGCGAGTGCGAAAGTGGCGGCACTAACAGGAGTTGCGTCACGACAAAGCAGGCTCACCAAGGCACAGGTACAGGGATGAATGCAGGTCACAGCGAAATAATTTGGATTTGGGGGTGACAGGGTCACTGGCAGAGACATCTGACCAGTGCACGACCTGCAACTGCAACAAAGCGTCGCGCCCCCCCCCCCACCCACTATGGTACAGCACGCAATTCGGATGCACTCGTCACGACCTTCATCAAATATGTCAGCACCTCACTGCAGCATGGCGGGCAACAGCGACATCCCTCCTGCGGCCTCCACTGCAGCCTGCCAGGTGTCGGCTGGCAGGTGCCGCTCCGCCCAGCGCAGTGTGTCAACACGATCGCCGTACAACGCTGACCCGGGGCCCGCATCCGGCAACTGGATCAGGCGCGCCACCAGCGCCACTGTAGAGGCTGTGGAGGCGGCCCCAGCACCTGGGGGCGTGGTGGTGCTCTCCTGCAGCGCTGCACGCAGCAGCTTCAGCGCGGCGGCCCGCACGGCGTCGTTGGCGTCGTCAAGCCGCTGCAGCAACGCGGCGAGCAGTGCATCGCCGGCGCCGGAGCGCTGCAACCCTCCGCACCCGCTGCTGCCGGCATCGCCACCATGGCCTTCACCGCCCTGCTGCTGATCCGCAGAGGCCCCCGCGCCTCCAGGCTCTGCACCCGTCGACGGGCGGCACCCGCTGTTGGCGGTGCCAGTCTGTGTGACCTCCGCTGGTGTAAAGGATGCTGATGCCGCACATGTGTCCTCCCTGGGGCTCAAGAGAGCTGCGGGGCCCCCCATCAAGGCGTGCACCGCGCAGTGCAGCGTCAGCGTCGCCTGCAGCCGGCAAGCCGTGCCGTGCGAACCGCCACCCGCACCCGCCGCCATTGTGCACGTGAGCGCCTCAAACAAGGGCTTGAGGTGTGCGCCTGCGCCGCGGCTGCCGCCAGCTGAGCAGGCATGAGTCCACAGGCCTCTGCGCAGGGCGATGGCCACGCCCCTCAGGACAGCCAGCAGCGGAGCGCCGGACAGACCGCATGTCAGCAGCGCCAACTGCACCTGCACCAGCGAACCTGCCACCCCACCCGGCCCTGGCCCGGCCTCGCCAGCAGCTGGCTGCTGCACAAACACTGCGCGTGGTGTGTGAGCGATGAAAGCCTCGAGGCCGCGTGCCAGCAGCGCTGCTGCGCGCGCATGTCGGGGCAGCCACCCCACCTGCCCCACAACACGTTGCAGCACGGCCTCAGCGCTGCTGCTGCTCCAGTGCTGCTGCTGCTGCTGCTGCTCGTTAGCCCCGCAGGATGCATTTGCAGCAGCTGCGCACTCGTCTTCTGCTAGGGCGGGTGTGGCTGGTCCAACCAGCGTGCCCAGCACACCGCAGTCCGCATCCTCCGGGGCTGCATCCAGCACTGCGGCTGCGTATGCGGAGCTTGGCAGCAGCAGGCGGCACAGCACCCCGCATGCGACCATGGGACTGGCGCTGCTGCTGGGGTCCACCTGCATCACACCATGAGATACGCCACAGAGACAAGATAAGAGAACACATGTGGATAACGGTGATGGTGCCAAGGCCTATTGCCTTCAAAACCGCTGCATCAGTACTACACTCGTGCACTACTTGTAGACTTGCAGTGGGTGGCAGCTGGCAAGGGATGGTGGACACGTACGCCCACAACCCTGCCTGGCCGTCATGGAGTGCTGCTTGCTGTTGCGGGCGGTTGTTAGTCCCCATCTCACAGAACACCCAACATGGCGATACACACAACTGCAGGAAACGTGCCCTCACCCCGCACCCCTTACCTGCTCCAGCAGGCTGCGTCTGTGCTGCGCAATCAGCTCGTCGCTGCCGACCTCGCAGCCGCACACCTCCGCCAGCGCTGACAGCATCGCCTCACCGCCACCGCCACCGCTAGCACAATCGCTGCCTGCCGCAGGTGTCGCAGGCGTTGCCATTGAGGGCAACGAGGAAGAGGCTCCTGAGGCTGAGGGCGAGGCTGAGGATGAGGCGCGGAGGTACAGCGCGAGCCGCAGCAGTCGCTCCGAGTGTCTGAGGCAGGCGGGGCCGCAGCATGCGAGCAGCTGGTGCATGACCTGCGCCAGCGCGTTGCGAACTGCACTGTCCTCGCTCAGCAAGAGCGACGGCGGCGGCGCTGCCGCTGGTGCTTGTGCTGCTGCTGATGACGGCTGCTGCTCTTGGATCAGACCCCGCTGCGGCTGCTGCGGCAGCTCATCCGGCTGCTGCTCTGCATCATGGCTTGGTGCGTCGCCAGCCACACCGAGCGCAGTAGCCCCGCCTGGATCGGCTGTGGCCTCCGCGCCGCTGCCGGTGATGGCGGTCATGGCCGTGGCGTGTGAGCTGGCTTGCGCGTGTCCCTCCAGCATGTCCAGCAGGGCTGACAGGTGGGGGTCCATGGCGCCACGCGGACCAGCACCCCTGGAGCAGGCAGACACGCGGGCAGGTGCAAGCCGCAGTGCTCAGCATGGCACACACGCTCCTTCACGTGTGGTCCTCAGAGATCCGCAATCCACAGCGCTGGCGCTCACACACCACCTCACCCTGAGCTGCAGTGCATGCAGTGCCAGCCCCTCCTGGGTGTATCCTACATTCGTACCCGCACCCGCGGGGCTACACATCCTGATGTGCAGTCCAAGCAGCAGGTGGTGGCTTGAGGGGTTCCGCATTACTGCACCAAGGCAGCACGTGGCTCCACAATGGTCTCACCACTCTGACACACGGTGAGGCGGTGACAGTCTCGCACTATGTGCCACCCGCGAGCACTTTCCCCACGTGCCGGCGCAGTGGGTGTGTCGCGCTGCGCGGCAGCCCTACCCTCCGCCCCAGCTTACCTGATCACGTGCGCCATGACCAGCAGCACCCCCGCGCGCTGGCTGGCGGGCGCGTCAGCCTCCGCCAGGCGCGGCGCCAGCAGCCCCATCAGCAGCGCGGGACTGTTGAAGCAGCCCAGCACCGCGGCGCAGTCCGCCACGGCGCCAGCCACCTCGGGATCCGATATGGCCTGCGCTCAACGCGAAAGGCACACCACATGCCGATGCTAGGATCAGCCGTCAAGGGCCTGGCCATGCACCACAACAAGCTGCCAAGGAAGCAACGCACGCAGGGTGTGCCCTATTGGTAGACCCGTTGCCCATATTGTGGCCACGTATGATGTATACCATGATCCACTCCGCCCTCTTGTATGAGTGTGCCGTGAGGTGTTGTAGTCGGGTGCGGGTGCCTGGCTGGACGTGTCATATCACTCACACGGCAAGCGTATTGCTCATGGTGGTCCTCACCTTGCACAGCGCCGGCACGAGCGTGTGGACGTGTTGGCCCGACCACTCCTCAATCAGCACCAGGTTGGCGCGCAGCAGCGACGCGGCCCGCACGCGCGGCTCCAGCTGACGCACACGCACAGGCACGCACACAACATGGGCGATACACATGGTACACAGCGGTGGCAACATGTCAGACGACCTGGTGTTGTTTCACTGGCGGCCCCGTTAGATGACCTCACACGCACACATGCACGGTTGGCAACACGCCAGCATGTTCACCTCGTAACAGCTATCACAGGTAACGGGTTACCTGTGATAGCTGCACAGGTTCTCTCCCCACGGTCAGGGCTGTGGGACTAGGCCAGCTAGAGGGTGACAAGGCTGTGAGAGGACCATCGGTTCATAACTGTGCAGCGGGACAGCGCAGGTGCGCCCCCCCCCCTCCTTCTCCCACCTGCCACGCGGAGAGCTCCGCAGCCAGCGCGGGGGCGATGCGGCCAAAGTTGGCCTGCGCGAGGCGGCGTGTGCCCAGGCGGGGGCGCTGGGTGAGCGGGCCCGGCAGAACCAGCACGGCGCGACCACCTGTGAGCACGCACGCATGCACGCATGTGCATACAGACGAGACCAGCACACGCAATGTCTGCTACACGACTTGGGACAGCAATCCGTCACACACGATCAGCACCTCGGACTTCCTCACCAGCTAATCCTGGCAGCCAAGGTAGGGGAATGACATCGCCAAACCACTCCAGCCACAGCATACACATACGCGTACAATTGTACATGAAGCGGGAAGGCACTGTGTCAGTGCATAGTGCCGGTCTTCCTGTAGCGCTCTCGTGAGGTAGCACAACAACTTTCGGCAAGCCCAGCATCAACTCCTGAAGCTAATCCTGATGCCCTCAAGACAGCTGTGGGGATGTGCATGAATCTGATCACGCTGCTGCGAGTGGTGGGCCGTCCTCTTACCGTTGGCGGTGTCCTCCCCCTGAGCCGCTGCGCCGTACACGTAGCCCGCCGCTCCTGCGTCCTGCCAGCCCAGCCCGTGCGCCTCCTCAGGTAGGTACACCAGCGCGTCTTGGATGTCCTGGGGGGGAGGGACAGGGAGGGAGGACCAGGGAGGGAGAGGCAGGTGTCAGGTGTCAGTTGGCAGCGGTGGCGGCGAACGGACCAGGGAGGGCGTGTCAAAGGCCATGGCTTGAGGTTAGAACCATGAAGCGGGGGGGTGGGTGGGCATCCCTTACCAAGAGCAGAGGACTGAGAGGAGCCTAACTGATGCAGCATTTGCAAAGTACACATGCACGCGCGGCGCACTTGGTAAGCCGTTGTGCAGGAAGGAAGGTTAAGGCTGCAGGCATCATATCTCATGTCCTCACCTTGTCGTGGTCCTTCTCATACAGCTGGCCCAGCTGGTCCAGCAGCGACACGGCCTCCGCCTGTGAAGACACACGTGATGGGCCAGCAAGCCACGCGTAAACGGCGGCAGTCGTGCAACACCATGCTGACGTGGCAGTCTGGGTCGTTTAGTCTTCACCATGCACAGCAGGGTTCATTAGTACGTCCAAGCACGCACCCACGCCCACGTTGTCTAAACTGTACATTATACACACACCGACTGTGCTAGAGTGTGTTTCATGAACAGCACACCCCCACGGCCCGCTGCTGGGTTCCATCCAGCCTGCGCTGATGTACGCACCTGTATCGCAGGGCTGTCGTCGTTGAGCGCAGACAGCACGAAGGGCAGCAGGCGCGCCTCGTGGTCCAGGCGCTCGCGCAGGTGCAGCATCCAGTCGCCCACGGTGCGCAGGAACTCCGCACGTACCTGCGGCTGCGGGTCCGTGGCCAGCTTGCCGCAGAAGTTGACCTGCGCGTCCAAGCACATGAATGAATGCATGCCAAGCCAGTGCAGGTGTTGGAACATATTGGTGCGCTTCATACCCGGTGTGTTCACGGACACCAATCAGGGGGTCACACAGACAAACAGGAGCGGCCAAGCTGATGACGGCAGTGTGGGGGGTACTTGGCCGAAGATGCCTACAGTGGCCTCAGCGTTGGATGCCGGCGTGACCTCAGAGTTGGGCGGTCACGCCAGGTGAACCAGGTTGCGGTGGATGTCGAGCCTAATAGTATGCGCATGTTGAGTCGAGGGCGCAGGTGCATACTCAGTTCATCACCTTGAGGTCATCCCCGTAGAAGGCCTTGATGGCCACCACGTTGGGATCACGCCACGCCACCATCTCCAGGATCATCTCATGCGCACCCTGCAGGGCAAGCATCGCCAAAGCCAACAGCGACCCTTCCTTGATATGATGCAGCAGCGGCTGAAGCGCAGCTGCCGGGATGCGCAATAACATGCTGTAGCTGAGGTGGTAGCCGAGACAGTACCCGCAGCATCCAGCAGCAGTAGCCTTCCCAAACTGCATGAGTGGCTGGACGGTGTGGGCTACGGCTTACACCATCCAGCCACTGAAGCAGTTTGGGAGGCTGCAGAGGCAATCCTGGGACTCAGCCGCATCTCAGCCACCCATGCGATGCCGATTGCCATGATAGTGCAGCAGCTCTGACGGTTATGGGATAGTTCAAAGGTTAAGACGTGCACATGACTAGAAGCAGCCGGGCCTGGCTGGCTTCTCATTCACCCACCTGATGCATGGTAGGCCTCAGCGCCTGCAGCGCAGCCACGCGCACGCGATGGCGCCTGGCAGTGGTGAGCGGCAGCAGCATGGCCACCAGCTCCTTGGCCACAGGCTGAAGCCGCAGACCCAGCACCTCTGCAAGGTGTGTGTGCCAGGCATTCCCAAAGTCAGCCAACTTGCTGTACGGTACACAGCAGGTGCCGGCCCTGTGGAGCCCTGCACTGAACGTGCGCACTGCACAGCACAGCGCATTAGTGCACATGGTAGGGCACCCCCCTGGTCTTTTTCTACTCGCCCGCTGAACATCACGTTTGCTCTTTGTTGGCTGGGAATTTGCCACAGACGAATGCGACAATTGCTGTGTATGAACGTGCGGCCACCATGCCACAATGACTCGACTTTGGCTGACTCATGCATGCAGCTGCTGGCCCTCTCGCTGTCAGCATCATGCAGGTGCGCGACGGGTGGGGCCGCCGGGCACACCGCGGACCCGCCATCCCATGCACGTTCGATCGGTGTGACATCCCACGCATGAGTGCGTGGCGTAGATACTGCACCCATCGGAAACCGTGTCATGGACGCTGACAGTCCTGGACGCTCACCATTGAGGCCCACCACAGCGCTGCAGGCCGCCGCGTTGACCTCGTGATATGGGTCCTCCGTAAGCGAGCGGATCAGGCCCACAACCTCGCCGCCGTACGCCCCCAGCGCCTTGCCGCCCGCCGCCACCAGCGCCACCAGCAGGCGCGCCAGGCCCAGCCGCACCTCCTCGCTGGGCTCTGCAGGAGCCTACGCAGGAATATATCATCATAGTGCACACCACTGGTATGGATACCGTACATGTCCTCACTGACAGACAGGCATCCTCTTCCATGCAGCGTGCCATGCCTGCCATAGGCTTGAACATGCCTACATTATTGTGCTGGGTACCTGGCGTGCTGGCCGATAGGCGTATTGTGCCTACCGTGCAGGACCCCAAACGCGCACATGAACACGTGGCTCGAGGACGAACACATGGACGTGAACACGCGGCATGGAGGATGTAGGCGTGAGCATGAGTGGTGTTGCTGCTGGCAAGGTGTGCTCTGTACGCACGTCTGTAAGTGCCGCACAAACAGCACCATGCCTTGCCTTGTTTGCTTCTGACGTTTGGAGCCTCTCCTCCAGTACTGGAACCGCGTAGGGCAACAGAGCAAGGACAGCTTGTGGGGCGGCCTGCAGCGGCGAAAGAGAGGTATTGTCTGGTCCTGAAAAGCATTGGGTTGAGCTTCGAAGGGTGCTTTTGGCGTTGCGCAGCGACATTGGGCCCTCAGAAAGCAGACTGCCACGATTGCGCGCTGCAATCGGGACACGCACCTTGAGCAGCTCGGTGAATGTTGAGACTGCAAGGTCCCTATTCGCCTCAGCTGTGTCCTCAAAGCGGCGCAGCAGCGCCTTGCCCACGTCCGACTCAAAGCGGTCCGTGACAAACTCCTCGGTCAATATGCTGGTGTCACTGAGAAGTGCAGACTGCAGGAGTACATATGAAACGCTTCACATTCAATTGAACTTTAACGGTATCATTACTGTGCGTTGGTTTAAGGGCAGACGAAAAAACTAGCGTTTGGCATTGACCAAGTCATGATCTTACGTCATGCGCATGTTGGTGCGTGCAGTGGCCAGCTCCATGCAGATGCATGTGCAGAAGCAGAGCATGTTGAGCACATCTGAAACAATGAGTTTGCAAAGCTGGCTGGACATGGTTGGAAACGGGCGCCGCCCGAGTGAGTCCATGTCTAAGCGCTCCCGGACTGGCCTACCTTAACCTCCTGCAGTCCCTTGCGTCTAGTAGTCGGTGAACTGTCCTTCAAAGCTGCTAAACTCCTCTGAAGCAGGGCTTCCACCTCTTCCTGCGCCAGCGGTCCGCTGTGTGCGCTCGCCGTGTTGGCATTGCTCTGGGCCGCTGCTTGCTGAACTCCATCCTGCCGCTTGGCTGCTTTGTATAGGATATCATGCTCGTATATGGGCTTGTTGGACTTGCTTGCAGCAGGCTTTACTCCAACTCCGTTGAACGACAGCCAAAGTTTGTCAAAGTCGGTCGACGGAGCAGGAGTGGGTTTGGGTTTTGGCGTCGCCTGTGACTTAAGTTTGGCCCACACATCGTCAACACTGGTTGGACCCATCGTGAACCTAGTTGTGTGCACAGCAACAGTTTGTGTTGCTATGGGTCATAGGTGCAGGCACAAAGCGGTGGGCTCATACGTAGAATGCAGCACAGATGTCATTGCACAGCTGCCAACGCAATCTGAATGCATCACTGCACTTGTCGCCAGCTTGGGCGCATGCAGCAAGGCGCTGGCTCTGAACTCTGAAGCTTTGTACATGTCCAGTCGTGTGAGGAACCTGTTCGCCCTAGCCGGGTACTGCGTATGCGCATTGATCGGAACCAGTGAGCGGGAAAATCAGGCGAGAGCGGCATTTACCGCCTTCCATGTGGGAGTCTGCGTTTGGCGCCTCATACAAATGCATGCCTCATGCGGCGTGCAGGCGTCTTGAGCAGCACTACGGCCTTGGTGAATTCTCAGCAGTCACCTGCCAGCGTAGCCAAAGCGCACGAAGCCGGTGTGTGTGAGCTGCGGACAACACAGCTGCATCCCACGCGGCCATACACAAAGCGTCTGCCAGGGATTAAGATGCTTGAAATTGTGTGCTACGTTCCTGCGGCGCTTGGCCCGCCACTGTAAGGGCAGGGTAGTGGGTCGTGCGGCACGCGGTGCGGTGCAGAGCCATGAGCATGCACGCGACATCGCCTGTACGTCCGGATCGGGCAGCCATCCCACAGGGCGAGTCCGTTCCGTGTCAATCGTGCACCAGTGCCAAGAGCAAGGGAGTGCCATGTGGGCGCGGATGCGCTGCCTTGTGACGCTTAGCGCTTTGGTCCACACCAGCGTGGTCAGTGTGCATTGTCTCGCAAGCCCTTCAGTCGTGGGCGTATGGTGTGGCTCACAAGTTCCATCAGTCAGTATAAAAGACGCACGCACTCCTGCTCACAAAACGGCTGCCATGCAATTCCATTCACCCACGTGTGCATCACCACCTGACGCAGCAGCACACGCAGCAGGGATGAGAGCTGGAAAGAACGGAGACCGACACAGAACATGGACACTCAAGAGTCAAGCACGAGCGGTCGCGGCTAGTGAGGGGTCTGCCGCTGATCACCTAGGCGCTGATCTCATCCGCCAAGGCCTGCAGCATACGAAGCGGTGCGCGATGCAGCATTTGCGTACTGCAAGAAGCTGTGTAAAGCATGCACACATCTATGCCCTGCTCCACATCTCCTCAGCTGGCGTTGGCCTGCCTGTCAAGCACCTCCAGCACATCGTTCTTGGCCTGGCGCTTGACCTGCCAGCACGCAATGGCATGGCGCACAAACACAGGCGGGTTGATGGCAACGACCATGAGCGTCAGCAAGCTGACACCACTGCAACTCGCAAATTGCTCAACACGCAACAAGCCACACAGGTGGCAGATGCCTGCCTTTACGCACCGGTGAGCATGCATGCATTGGCACGTGTTTAACAAAGGCAAGGCAATGATGTTTCCATGCTGTTCCCACTCCTCTCGTTTCATCATTTGTCCCTCAGGCCAGTGTCTCACCTTGTTGAAGTCCGCTGCGACCTCAATGAGCGTGAACATGCGGTGGCGGCCATACTCCACCAGGTGGGCCTGCGCAGTGTGCATACACACCGTAGGGGAGGGGAGGGGAGGGTACGGGGTCAAGCAGCCATGACGCATGCACGAAGCAGCAGGGTGACGGTTGGCAGTGGCCCATGCCCCCATGCGCAGACAGCCTTGCCAAGTGTCGGTATGGCAAGGAGTTCACCGTTTGCAACCTGCCGACAAGCAGCAAAACCAGGACAGCACGTTGCGACCATACCCACTGCAGCTACCAGTATTTGAGCCCATCCCCCATGCGGGCGATGAGCCGGTGAGGTAGGGCAGGTGGGCAGGTGGGGCTGCTTGGTGCCGAGCGCTGCCTATTGTGGCGTGCGCGGGTGCATAGCAGTGAGAGTACGAGCGGGAGTCATACGCGGGTGAAGACATCCCCTGCCGCCTCACCTGGCTCCAGTTGACCAGCTCTGGCCAGGGGAAGTAGAAGGCCTGGATGTAGGCTGACACGCTTGTCAGGTTAGCGCGGAACGAGTGCGGCGCTTGCTCACGCAGCTGCAGGCAATGTGCCGCATGCGCAATACAGGCATGCGACCGGAGGCCAGGGCACAAGGTTAGGTAAGCCATGCGGCCTAGCGCTTCGATGGGGCGCAGCCCCACCAGGCTGCCGTATTTGGGGCTGTTGCCTTAGCGTAGCATGGACTTATAGAAACACACAGCCTGCTTGCCAGCGTGGGCGTTGACGCTCTGCACCGTTGCTGTTTAAACAGGTGAGTAACACGGTGGGCGTCTGAAGTGCTGCAGCATGTTGTACAAACCTTTGGCCATGAACTACGCAACCCTGCACAGTGCATCCTCAGCAGTGCATGCTGCGCATTCCTGTTCACCACCTGCCCTCACAACTACACAAAGCGGTTTTTGAGCGTAGCCATTGCAATAGGCCTGCCATCACTTGTCAGCCGGCTTTCACACACTGCAGCCGGATGAGGCATCAGCCAGCGCCCAGCGCGTCAGCGCCCAGCGCGTCACTCACGTGTCGCTCCACTGTGTTGAGGTCCAGGGACATGCAGGTGCGGCCCTCCAGCGTACAGCGGCGCACTTGCGCAAAGCCGTCCAGCAGCCCCTCCGCGATGATGCGGCTGCCGTACATCCACATCTCCACCAGCAGCGCCTGGCTCAGCGACGCGGTGGCCAGCTGCTCCCTGTGCACAAGAAAACACGGGGAGGGGGCAAACGAGTCACATAGGACTATAGTTCCCCACACCACTCCAGTTGGGAGTATGCAGCAATGAAAGGCAGCAACCCAGTAGTGGTACACCATTGTGCCGTACGCATATGTGGTCACAAGGAGCTGCTGAAGGCAAGCGTAACCTCTGGCCAGAACTTTGGCGCCTAAAAGCCTCAGCAACTGTCTTTGGACAGCAGGGTCTTGCTGTCGGTCTCCCCATGGAGGGACCGCGGGGCGTTAAGCTGATTACTGTTACACAAAACATAACCGTATCTGGTGCCTTCAAGCCCACATCACCCCAGCACGCACTTGAAGCGAATGAACGTAAGCCCAGCCGCCTCTGTCCAGGCGGATGGCCTGTCAGGCGGCTCGCTGACGTGGTAATTGGAGATCTTGATGGCGCCAGGTACGCCGCCCTGCGCACAGGCACATTACCAACGTGCACGCGTGTCATGCAAACATTGCTCGAGGGGAATGTCACACCTTGGCGTTGCAGCCGTGCTGCTGATTGGTCTGGAAAGGAACCAGCGACTGTCCCTGTGTGGAACGCAAGAGGTGCAGTGATGCGCACAAACATCAGGCAACCCGGTGTGAAGTGTGTGTCGATGCTAGGCCAGGCAGCACGTGACGCAGAGGCCCCAGCCAGGTTGCAATCCGCATGGCAGGCCGGTGACCTCCACACCACAGCTGTGCAGTCAACGCCTCGCTCTAGCTCTCCCGCTGGCCTTGTGGCCCTGGGCAGCACCTTATCAAGGTCCCACGCGCCACCCATGAGCGTGCGCGCGGCAGCGAGGAAGAGGCAGTCCTTCAGGTCACCCGCCGCCTCCACAGACCCCCTGCAGCAGCACACGCGCACACACACACACACACACACAACCACTTCACACACCATCACGGCTTGCATGGATTATGAATGATCATGGGGCAACGAAACACACTGAGGCCACGGCATCAGACATGCCACCCAGCCGGGCCTTGTCTTACATACAGGATACGTACTGGAATGCGCATGGAACATGTGTGTGCATGTGTGTGTGGTGGGACGAGGTGGCTCACCGGTAGAATTGCTCTGCGTCCGCGCGCACGGTGGGGCTGAGCATAGCCATGAGCTGCGTCTTACACCCGCGCAGCTCATCCGCCACGTGCACTAGCGACTCCACCGCCACCATGCGCTCCTGCGAGGCACGTAATCAGCCAGCAGGACTGAGTGATTGCACTTTCAGCAGTACAGCACGGCCAACTTTGCATCGCACGCGCATGGTACAGACCTGTTGTGCGACCAACAACGCCTGCGCTTGCTCAAGAACCAGGCATTGTTGCAACCATGTATGTGGCATGCCTGATCCTTCTGATATGCATGAGTGACGTAAGACCTGACCTTGCTGCAGGCATTGCTAGTCGTACATGTGCAAAATGGTGCATGGGCCATAAGCTGCACCGTGTCAGCATGCGTGCCGTATGGGAGATATGGAGTGCCCGTATACCACACAATGGACACGTTTTGGCAACGCAATACAAGCACGCCAGCAATGATTTTCTGAACAGAGGCAACATGAAAGCGAAACACCACAGTGCCCAAGAGCCAAGGCCTCCCAACTCGCAAGCGCACCTGCAGGTTGTACACCCCATGCTGCGGGTGGCCCGCCGCCCCGCCGGCGCTGCCCGCATTGCTCTGTCGCATCTGCGGACTGCCGCCGCCCACGCTGCCGGGCGTCCCCGGGGCCCCGCCTGAGGTGCTGTCCCGGCCGAGCTGTTGCTGCGAGCCGGGCTGCTGCTGCTGCGCGCTCATCGGCTGCCCGTGGCCGCCCGAGTTGGTATGCGTGAAGCTCGACTGGGTAGGTTGGGGGCCTGATACGCCATCCTCGCTGGCCTCCTCGCCCTGTGGAGGAGACGAGCCACCCAAAAAGACAAATTCCCCTCGGCAAAGTTGCATCAAAACACCACGAGGCCTCTTGGGAGCGCCCCTTGGAGGAGGATGAGCGCAGAGCATGCCAGGCCATAGGGTTCGGGGGTGCAAGGCGTTAAGCGGTAGGGTCAGATTGGCTCCAGGCGCCCGTGCAACTGTTGGCGTACAAACTGCAGAACTTCACGCTAGCCTGCGTGTATGACATGTGTGTGACATGTGCTCATGCCACCAACACCCGGTTCCCAACGCTGCCCGGCGCATCGAGCGTGCTTTGTCACTAGCATGACGCAAACCTGCGATGCACAGCCCCCCATTCCCCTCCGCATCCCCTTCTCGCTTGCGCACCTCGACCTTGCTGTCCCTGAAGAACGAGCCCATCGCGAAGCGGTTGACCTGGCGCTCTACACGGTCGGCAAGGCTCTCCATACGGTCACCAAACCTGACACACACACAAGCAGCACACCCGCAGCAGCACGACAGTAGGTGGCGCGTTCGTACAAAGGCACGGAGCCCGCCTCTCGCTGCGCCTCCCCCCCTTCCTGCACATGAGAGCACTGCTTCTCAATGCCTGACATGTGCAGGGGCCAGAGTCATGCGCCTTGCTTGACTGCTCCTTCCAGCTCTTCAACCGCTTCAACAGGTATGCACGGAAAGATCTGCCGGGCCCCACCTGTCCAGGAAGGCCATGCCGGTGGACGCGATGGGCGCCCCCCTGCCCGCCGGCTTGTGGCGCAGCAGCTCCTCCACCTGGGGGTGCAGTGCAGCGCAGCGCAAGGCATCACAAGCTCACGGCGGCGCTCAGCATGTGATATTATGGTATGTTACACCAGGAGCGTGTCGGCCAAACGGCCCATGCTCCCCCCAGATGGGGACCAGACGACCAGAACGCTCCACATGTGATGGCCAGCATGCGCATTCGGTCAGCCAACGCATGACATGGCAACATGCTCATGCTGAAAGCATGCATGAACTCACAGCTCTTGCAAGATGTGGCACAAGCGTTGGCTGGTGTGTGGAACACGACGCTGGCAGGGCAATCGGCGGGGGCAGAGTGTGCTTGTAGTTGGGCAAGGCACGCGCCGGCCGGGGCATGTTTGTGTGCTCAGCAGTCAGCACACCATTCACCTGCAGCTTGAACTTGGAGCCGTCCAGCAGCAGGATGCGGATGATGGACGCCTTGAGGCGCGGCGTAATGAGGTCCTCGCGCCACACCTGCGCGGAGCAACACACACAGCGTGCTATCCTTACGCATACGCATACGCACACTACACGGTCCCACAGGAATCACACTGCATAGCCCGACGGGCGCCTCTGTCTGACACAGCGCCATACACTCAAGTGTTGCACGCACAAGGCTGCGCTGCTGCTGAAACTTGAAGCCATCATGTTGCGCATCCCCCGTGGAATCGCCCATGCGGTGTCCCACCGATGCCCAAATTGGCACTCAAGTTGCAGCCGGGAGACAGTGGCCAGTGCTTGCGCAATTCTGTGGGTGGCGTTTGAGGCCATGCTCCACATGCGCAAGTTCAGAGGAGATCGATGGGGGTTTGCTCCTTTGGGGCATGTTGATTAGATGAACAATCCAACCCAATCCAGATGTCAGGGCTTCATGACGCTGCCTCACCAGCTCCTCCAGGCTCATGCCGCTGAAGTTGAAGAATATGGCCAGCAGGTAGGCGTTGTACACGTCCGACAGCATCGCAAACAGCGCGGCGGCGGCAGGGTACAGCGGCCTGGCGGCGAGCAGGGGAGCAGCGGGGGAGCAGCCACAAGGACCACATTTAATGGATGTCACAGTCGCTTGTGCCACGAACAGCCCAGCCATGATGATGAAGGGGAACAAGAGAGACACAGCACATGGGTGGACTGGATCAAACAAAATAGAAGCCAAACGTTGCAACGGTCACACAGATGCATGATGCGGTCATGCCACAGAGACTTTGCTGCCGCTTGACTTGTTGCGACATCGGGTTCTCAGGTGCAGGGGGTCAGGTGGGAGGGCATTGGCAGGTGCAAGTGTTTAACACGTGTACAGGTGTACAGGTTGTGCGCTGTACAGGCTGCGCGCTAGCAGTGCGCATCAAGTGAGTGGCCGCACCCATCCGGCCGGCCACCACTCACTTGAGGAGCTGCAGGTAGTGCTTCATGCACTTGATGGCCATGTGCGAGGACACCGTCACCACCGGCCCGTGCTGCGCCTGCTGCTGAGGCGACTGCGGCGGCCCCTGCTGCTGCGCCTTCCCCGCCTCTGCCTGTGCGGCAGGGCTGGCAGCAGCGGCGCCGCCACCGAGTTGCGTGCCGGGCTGCGGCTGCGCCCCCGCCAGGGGTGTCTGTGGAGCCGAGTCGTCCGCCGACTTGGTGACGGCTGTGCTGATGCTGCCATCCCTGCAGTAAGGCAAAGCCACCATGTCCCTGAGTGGAGAGCAGCCATGCATTCCCCACTGTTCAGCAATTCACAAGCTGTGTATGACCGTAAAAGTTTGCCGGGCCCTGTGTTGACTCACGCTTGCTCGAACGGATTCCCGCTCTTAAGCCAGACATCAAAGTCTGTCTCGCTGTTGGCGACCTGCGCGCCCGCCTGCAGCGCCACCAGCAGCACGCCTGACGCGCGCGCGCTGCCTGCAGGGCGCACCAGGTAATCAGGAATGCAAAGGGCGTGTTGGGAAACGGAGGGGTGAGCAGGCCACGCATCCTGCACCCCAGGATATCGCCTGGCAACCCTCCCTGCATCCCACAGTCCCTCTGCACGCCCAATGCGTTCAACATCATCAGACTATGGAATCCGCCAGCTACAACACCGTAGGCAGCACTTGCCACCCACGCTTGCCACCCCTTCGCAACCCAACACTGCATGAGTTGCCAATGGACAGATGCCCCAGCTCAAGCAGCACTGCCCCGCCCAGCGGCAGCAGCGCTGCTGGCATTGCTGCGGCAGCGGTTGCTCACCGATGGCCGGGCCGATGTCGGCCCACTGCTCGTTTGTGAGCAGCGCCTTGAGCGACTCGATGCCGTACGCGTGGTAGACCGGCAGGAAGCGGATGCACGAGCCCAGCACCATGTTGCGCAGCTCAGGCGGCGGCCGCCCCGCGCAGAAGGCGTCGCACATGGCCGTGAAGCGGCCGCACCAAGAGGTGATCTGCATGCAGGAAGACCAGGGGCAGGAATGGCGTTGCGGTTGAGGCCAGCGGCACTCAATATGCGGCATCCTAAGGCCGGCAGGACATGTAACGCGAGATCACAACAAACGGCCTCGGACCCCCTGCTCCCCCTTCAGCTTCATATCACCTGGCACTATGCAACGGGGGATGGCAACTGGCAGCGTTGCAGTTCATCATTAGCAACCGTCATGATCGCCAAGCAGCCAACAAAACCAAATGCTCGGATGCATTCCTTATCACAGGTGTATTTGGTGACATGAGCCGGACCAAATAAGGAACAACATCCAACAAATTGTTGGATTTCACAATGCATCAAGCCCGTGCTGCACCCGTCCGGCTGTACGGTATCGCGATGGCGACCAGGAGCGCGGTGGTGCTGCCTGGCTGACCTGCAGGAAGTCCTCCCCCTTGAACAAGTGGTTGACGCCCAGCAGGTCCTTGATGCGCCGCGCCGCCGCCTCCACCACCAGGCCGCGGCTGGCGCTGAGCGCAGCCTTGGCGGCCACCAGGTACTCCGCCAGCGCGGTGTGGCCCTTGAGAGACGCCTCCGTGGCTGAGAGCAGCGGGCAGCAGCAGCAGCAGCAGCGGGTATGAGTGGCATTAGTCACGCACACCACACACACACACACGCACACACAAGCCACACACAGCAGGAGTGGCTGCAGCGGCGGGGATGAGTGGCGTTAGGCACCCACACCCACACTCAGCGCAGGCCACCGAATCTCAGCATAGGTACTTCATATGAATACACCATCGTCAATGGACCGCGCTTACTGCAACCACACTTTGAGACCATCTGACCGTGTTGTGTTTTGTGGCAGGCGCCAGAACAGCCCAAAACTGGACCCAAACCCACCCGCCATCGTCAGGTGGAGTGTCTAGCTGTGTATCCTTGTGCAAACTGCATGGCCCCTAGGGAATCTCACTTTCACACACAAAAAGTACACACCAGCACGAGTTTTGACTGCACGTGGCCCACACCACCAGGCCCACACCACCAGGCATGCCCCCTGTGCCGCTGCCGCCCGCCCCCTTGTTCCCTCACCCTCCGCCACCGCCTCCTCCTGCTTCGCCACCGCCATGACGTGCCAGCGCGACATGACGTGGTAGGACTCCAGCACACCAAAGCTGACCTGCAGGACGCCACCAGCACACACATGCAACCACACTCAGCACCACCACTGGTCACAAGCATGCCAGGCACTTATTGACGGGTTTATCGCATGGGGTGCGGGTTTGCGACGCGTCTGGATCACCAGAAGGACACACTTTTGCTGTGTGGTGCTGCCATGGAGACGATCTGTGATTATACGTGCAGCAACGCCGCTGCCATTGCCTGGGCTGCAAGGTTGCTACAGCTGCTATGTATCGTGCACGCCAGCACGCTGCAGCACACGCACCTGCATGAGCCTCAGCAGGCACCTGCGCAGCATGTCGGTTGGCAGGGTGCGGCACAGCTCCGCGTACGATGCCTCCAGCGCGCTGGCGGCAGCCATCTTCTCAGCCAGCCTGCGCACACATGCATGAAGAGCATGAGGTGGTGAGGATCAGGCGTCTGACCAGCGAGAGGCGGAGATCTGACACAGTGATACCAGGTACGAGGCACACCACCCTGCACATCACCTCCCCTCAGTCCGCAATCAACGATTGAACCAAACGATGGTGGCCGAGGCACAAGCAGGCGCTACTGCATGAGTGGTGGCACCCGCACGCAGGGCAGCAGGGAGCGTGCCGGATGCGGCTGGCTGTGTGCTGTGCCGTGCTGCGCGTTGCGCTGCCACTCACTGCGGCTTGGTGAGCAGCAGGGCACGCACGACCCGTATGGTGACGTCCTGGATGGCATCCCGGAAGCACTGCACCACCTTCTCGCCCAGCGACTTGCCGTCCAGGTGCTGCAGCGCAAACCCCTCCAGGATCTGCGCACAGCGCATGGCGCGCACCACGAGCACACCGCGCATAGCCACACATAAGGTGAGGTGTTCCACGGGAACGAATGCTTCTAACACACACGCACACAAGCATTACCAGCCAGGCGTATTCACATGCCAAGCTGCTGCGCTCCAGGCAGCATGGATGTGCCCAGCAGATGAGGATGCATGCACTGGCAAAGCAGTGTGACATGGCCCGAACGAAGGATGGCGGGCCAAGGATGGCGGGCCCATGTCATGTGCGGACTCGCTTGCCAACGTGTCATCACCACCGGCAAAGCATTTTGGTGGGTCAGCATCTACGGTTTGATGGTGGGTGCGCACAACTTGATACAGCCAGGTGCGGGGCAAATCCATGCCATGCTGCCATGATGCTGTGTCCACAGCTTGGCTGCAGGTGTGCAGGCGTGTCAGTGGTGGTTGTTTTACACCCTGCAACCCATCGCAGCACAACGCCAAGCTGCCGACCATATCGCTCCTGGCACAAACAACCAGTGTCTGCCGCGCAGACAACCCCAGTCCGGCACCGCACCACACCTTGGTGTACTTGACTGGGTCAAACGCGGTGCACACGTTTGTGAGCGCTGTGTCCATTTTCCGCAGCGTCTCCACGTACTGCCGCTGCACCGTGCCCCGCAGCTCCATTGCCAGCTCCAGCTTTTGCTCAGTCAGCTCCTCCACGTTCTGCAAGTCAGTGTCATGGAAATTTACAACTGATATGCCCCACTCAAACCAGGAGGGATGCACAAACCGCTCCGGTCCGCCCGTCACACGCGGTCCAACTCACTGCCACGGCTTCAAGTGCTTGGCACAGAGGCACACAATAGAGCTATCCCAACAGAGAACAACCACTGCTTGCGCTTGCCTTGAAGCACTTCATACAGAGCAGAATCGCTTCCTGGTAATCGCCCTTCTCCTGCGCCTGCTTGAGGTTGCGCTGCAGACCGCGCACCCCTTGTATCTTCAGCAGTATATCTTTAAGCTCCAGATAAGCCTGTCATAGCAATCAGAACACACCCCAAAGGGCAGCAGCGATGGAGCCAGGCTGGTGCACAATCAGTCGTGCTGGGTTCCACAAATAGGCACAGGAACCAGAGACCATGGTGAGCAGCAAAGCTAAGGTCTCACGACGCACCTGCTTCCTCCGAGTCTGATCAGCCACACGCATGTTCCGGGCGACCTCGTCAGCAGCGGTCTTCAACGTTGACCGGCTGGAGCGGACTGTGAGGTACGCTGTCTTGATGCCCTCCTCAACAACGGCCACCAAATCAACACCCTCCAGCAGCTTGTCCCGCTTCTTTGACACATGTCGTGCCAGCTTACCGCTGACCGTCTGCATTGATGATGTTGCCAATGTGTGGGACCCAAGCCAGGGTTACGTTGGGAGGACGGAACACAAGCAGGCCGTGGTATATAAGTGTCACCTCAGCAGTAATAATAAACAACTGCAGTGTTGACTGGCTTGCAGGAGGGTGCCAGCCAGTCAACGCACGTACATCAAGCGCGTGCTTGCCAAACGTGCTCACCTCGACACCGAGCGTGAGGTGGTCCACCAGTGCATCTATCTCCTCCTGGTTGTCTCCTTCTCCAAGCTGCTTGAGCTCATGTGCCACTGGATCAAAGTTCTTGTCGAAATACCCCGGTGGCAGCTTGCTTATGACTTCGTCTGCTTTCATTTCAACCGCCTTCAGCTCCGCTTCTGAGAACTTTGACCGCACGGCTTGCTGCTTGGAAAGCTGGTTGAGGTGTCTAACCTTGTCGAACTCATTGTCAAAGATAGTAGACTTGACATCACCTGCGACGTCCACGAGCTTGTTCCCCACAGTCCGCAGTCCTGTTCCGCCGAAGTCCACCACACGGGCGCCCAAGCCACCGACCTTGCCTCCAACGAACTTGAGCTTCCCGAGCACATTATCCCCAAAGGTCTGGGGAGGCTGCTGTGACATGGCGGCCTACTGACGCCGTTCAGAGTCAGACCACCATGCCGTGTCAAGGAGCTGGTCTCGGCAAAGCTGCGGGCCGACCCTTCATAAGGGTCTGCAGGTGGGACTACCAAGTCAGCAGTATGCAGTGTGTGTAAAATGGTGCACGGATAACATCCCTTGACTGTCACTGTCAGCTTGCTCTTGTTCCACTCATCGGTGCATCGGAAACCTTCGTTCACATTCCGCAGTGCCAGCATTGCAACTCCTGAATGTGAACACGCTGGACGCCTTCACCCAATCCCAACATTCAGTCAATCATAGGCAGGCATGGCCATATGCAGCAAGTAGCGAGCGGGCAACCCTCGGCCGCGAGACCGGTATTAGTGCGGCGTGCAAGCGGCGTGCAATGTGTGGGTGTGGGCGAACAGGTTTGGTGTGACAGGTGTGTAAATAGGCTGTGGATTTGGTCCTGTGGGTACCGTTGTTTACAATAAGATACCAGCCATTCGGCCCTCTGCAGCCTCGCGTGCTGGCGGGCGGCTGCATATTGCTGCAGGCCTGCTGGGTCAGTAACGCGCATCATCACAGACACCACAACACGTGAAAGTCCAGAACGCCTTGCAGGCAGGTCTTTGGTAGTAAACCACAAGCAAAATCCGGGGTGGGTCAGCATGCACCGCCTCTTCCCAGGCCTGCTGCTTGCTGCTGTGGCATCCGTCGTACAGGGCACCCACCACTGCTGGCCCCATGCCGGAGCCCAAGCTGCCGGCCATAACGCAAGGCAGTACGCTCTATCAGGCAATCAGTTGCAAGGCGCCCGCTGCCTATAGATAGTCATGCTTGAGGGCGTTGCAGGCCCTACTGCGCTGCCCGCGCGCCTCGTCGGCGGGGGCCCCTGCGGCCCCTCAGCACCAGGCGTGCACGTTGCAGCGCCCGCGCGCTCGGCCGCTCATGGTGCCGGCGCTCGCTGCCGCCATCGCCATCAGCGCCCTGCCTGTCCGCTGAGCCGCACCGCAGCAGCGAGCGTGCTGCGTGGCGGGCGCGCTGCCCGAGCAGCAGGTGCAGCGGGCGGCTGACCAGCGCGCGCTCGCCGGGCGGCCGGCGGCCTGCTGGTGCCTTGCCTTCCCCTGGTTCAGGCGTTGCGTCAGCTGCAGGAGCGTCTGGGGTTGGCAGCGGTGACTGAGCCGCCACTCCCGATGCCGCAAAGGCGTCAGCAGCAAGGCTAGAGGTCGCCGGGGAGGTGCCAGCGATTGCCGCCACCTCAGAACCCTGCCGCAGCTGCTGCAGCTTCCTGCGGTTGGATAGGCACGAGCGCCACACAACCACCCACATAACCATCAGTACTCACCCTGGTGCTCACCCCATCCCCCCCTAACTCCCGCTCTCAACCTCGCTCTCGCTCTCGGATATCCATCAATGGCCTTGTCACATGACGCAGCGGTCAGTAAATCCATCAATACAGTAAATCAACCAATCAGCGCCACAGCAGCGCCGGCAGACAGAGCAGGTTGATCCAACTCCCATGTGAGATGCACCACAGTGCTCCACAATGCGGCTGTCTCTGAGCTCCCAGAGCGTTCAAGAGTTTGCTATCGTCACAAGGAGCAGTACCGGCGACCGTACCGCGCAGCAGGCACCCGAACGCGCCTCTAATATGAGTGAGTTAGTAATGCGCGAGTTCCCAGCAACTGTGGGTGTGCCTCACGGGCTTATCAAGTCAATAAGTCATCACGCATAGCTCACCAGTAGTAGTAGAGGTTGAAGCGCGCCACCTGAGCGCGGGTCTTGAAGCGCGCCTGGCGCAGGCGCTGCTCCAGCAGGAAGCGCTGCAGCGCGCCGGGCCCGCGCTCCGCCACGCCGGCGGCCGTGTAGCCCGGCGCAAAGGCCTCCCAGGTGCGTGACGCCACAGGCTGCGCACGAGCAGCACACACAGTGAGATGGTAAACACATACGGTTCACCGGAGCTTGCAAGAACGCCAAAAATCACTCAGTGCCTAGCACCACGTACCAACAGATGTACCATGGCTTGCACATTAGCAGGTGTTGCTGGTCGGTATAACATACAACTAATGGTGCACGGCACGGCTGCACCCATACTGCCATATATGGTGCACGCACTGAGCATCGACTGTCAGAGCTACACACAGCTGCCAGCGCCCGCACCTGCAGCGGTCCAGGTACGTTCCACCAGGCGGCGCCGGAGCAGAAGGCTGGCGGCAGCGGGGGGCGCTCCGCCGCCAGGATCTTGGACAGCGGCATGGCGTACGCAAAGTCGCCGCCTCCGCCGGTGGGGGAAAGGTCGCTGTACCGGTCAGGCGCGCCGTGCTGCGTATGATAGCAGATCCACACCTTGATGCCTGCACGCATTTGGAGGACCAGCACACGAGTGCATGGCCGCATGGCCGCGTGCTAAACATGAGCTCAGCGCCCATCACTGCGCTGTAAGAGTTAGCAGAACACACCCCAACGTGTGGCAGCCAAGCACAGGCCAACAACAAGCGAGAGCGTGCACAACCCCATCATGACGTAACCCCAGCAGAAGTGCCGCCTATTGGCCTGGCATGCGGTGGTGCATTTCCCTGCATGCCGTCCATGTTGCCGCGCCTCGCCCAACTCCCGCCGCCGCAGCAGGCAGGCGTTTCTGTGCACGCCTTTACATCCACACACACACATAATCCGGGCACGCCAAGCCATGGCTATTCACAAGTAGTCCTCCTCTCACAAAGTCACAAGCGAAGGGTGTGGGATGAGTCTCCCACCAGGCCACTAGACCGCCACTCGCTACTCACCCAGTGCACCCATGCGCGTCATGGCGGTGGCCTGGCCGTAGTCCACGCGGTCGCGCAGCTTGCGTAGGTCATGCTCCCCCCACTGCCACACCTTGCGCACAGCCTTGTCCGCCTTGCGGCCTGCACGCCAGCGCCAGCATGCACGCGGATGCTCAGAGGACCAGCAGGTGTGCGGCTTTAGCACATTATCACTTGGTCCTGCATTGGTCGGGCTTCCTAACACGTTGAGTCGCTGACAAGCGACAGCCTCTGATTGCCCTGCATACTATCGTAGCACCTCGTGCAGTGTCGTCAGCACTGCCAGTCTGCCATGCATGGGGTTGCCATGGAGGGGAGGGAGGTTAGGGGTTCGGTTCACGTGCATGTTGCATTGCAGCCTTGCAGGAGTATGGCAAGCTGCGAGCTGATCTCGCCCTGTCCTACACATCCGCCTTGCGGTTCCTGGCGTGGTGTGATATTCAACAGTATGTGGGTCACTGCATTGGGATACAACCTGCTTATCATCCTTGGCATTCCTCTGTTGATCTCCCTGGTGTGCATGCGAGCTTCCGGGCTCAGCCGTCAGGGCACCGCGGGGCGGACACAGCACGCTGCTGCTCTGCTCACCTAGTCGTCCCCTGACCTGCACCTTGAAGCCGCGCACGATGGCGTCGCCCTCAATGGAGCTGAGGAAGAATCGCTCCACGCGTGACCATGAGTTGCCGGCCTCCAGCGAGGCCGCAACGTACTCGGCGGTCGCTGACGCGCTCTGCACGCGGGGGGCCATAACGGCACGCGCGTATAAATGTGTGATGTCGGGCAGGCAGATTTGGGCGTATCGCACGTACGCGCAGCATACACGGTATGGGCTCGTTGCACTGGGGGAAAGGAATCGGGACGTGCAGGGTCAGCATGCCAGCACGCACATGCGCAAATGTGTTTACGCACCAATGGCTGCCATGATGAGGCCCTGCAGGGCCCTGCCTGGCAATCGGGTCTGTATGGATGTTCTGGCACCCGAGTCGCACAAGCATGAGGTGATGCACTATCCCCAGGTCGGAGCATGACGTGGGGCACCCTGCACAACACAAGCTGTCCAGTCGCATCTGCCGACCATGTGCTGGTCTCCGCAAGCAGCCTCCGCGTGCATCACTTGCGTCCACGCATCGCACTCCTGCTCAGATTCTCTGGAGCCCCCAGTGCGTGCATGTATCACTGGGTGCCGACTGTGTTGCGCCAGTGCCCCACCTGGAACAGGTTGCTGAACACGTAGGGCCGCAGGTGCGTGGGCTGCTCCATCAGGTTGGACAGCGACTGGTGCAGCAGCGTGGACGCGTCCCGCGGCGTCAGCGGCAGGCCCAGCTGCTTGAAGCTCGTGAACCCAGCTGCAGTAAGTGAAGGACCGTGAGCGCAGAATATGGACGCCAGCCAGGGTCCAGGCGTTGCGTTGTGATTGGTGCGTCTATGTTGCTATGCGCTGCATATGGCGTGCGTGTGCTTGTCAAGGGCTGCACGCAGGCACTGTGCACAACCATGAACTCACCGGGCGGGGTGGGCTCCTCGCCTGGTAAGGGCGGGGTAGCCGCTGGCAGGAGCTGCTCTGCCAGCGCTTTCTGGTCAGCGCTGAGGAGCGTCAGTGGGTATGGAGCTCGCACCCGCTTGTTCGCCAAGAACTTGCCTGTGAGCCACGCAGCAGGCAAGCAGGTGTTTCATAAGCATCAACAGTGTTGAGGACAGTATGCAGCCGCTGCGCGCTGATCAAGTGATCAAGTGCAGGTCGCACTTGAATGTATGTCACACTCACCCGGATGTTGGCCAAGAAACTTGCTTGATGGTGAGGGCTTGGGAGGTGGAGGCGCAGGAGGAGCCTTTGCCCCAGGTTTCCCTTTTGCTTTGCCGCTCAGCAAGCGCTGGGTCTGCCCACCAGGTTGGCACGGTTGATGTGGTAAAGCGTTGTCATTACACAGCAGGGAACAGCTGGGGTGAATGTGGTGACGCTTTGGTTCATTATTGTGGAGGCAGGTGGCGTGTCATGAAGCTGGCAAGACTCACAGCGAGCATTCCTGGGGCCAGTGCGTTCACTTGCCTGCACGCACCTGAAACGCTAGCGACTGTACACCATAGCTCGTCGAAGCTTCACCACCGCTCCTGGTCAAGGCAAGCAGCGAGTCCTGTAATAACCCCAGCAGCTGTGCGCCAGCGCCTGTCGCAAAGCGCCATCATCAACATAACAATCAGAGGATGCAAGCGGGCCGTCTGACCTGCCCGGGCCTGTCAGGGGCCTGGCGCAACCAGTGTTTAGCAGCGTACTCTGTGTCGTACCTGCCTCTGGCCTAAGGCAGCCAATACTGAAGGCCTGGCGGAGAAGCATGTCGCCGAACGCAACAGCCCGCGATATGCAGGCCGCCGCAACTGCACGAGGCTCCTTGGCTGTTTAGAAAGAGCTAGCAAGAAGTACACGACACCCTCTACCTGATCATGTGCTGCAGGTGATTTGTTGGCAGGGCAAACCGTATGTCAAACGCGCCTTATGGCGCTGTTGGCCCAGGCAGGGTGGGGTGGCGGACGTGCCTGCACACTACCAGAGGGCATGGACGGCAGAACAGACATAAGTGAGGGTTCGGATTCAGAGGTGCTATTGCACTCCCCTCTGGGATGAATTGGCGGTGATGCACCCAGTTGGATTACACGCATGGTGAGGCGGACTGTGTGTGCGTATGTGTGCACAATGTAACAATGCGCAGCAGTTGACACATGCATCAGGCACTCATAGGAACAGGCACCACCACGTAGGTATCAGACAGTGCCTCTGGCGCATGGCCTGGGTCTGCGAAGCACAGGTTCAGCATTCAAGGCAAGTTGCAGTGACATGCAGCACCCCCTCCCACCCCGCCACCCCGGGAGGAGCCAAGCCCACGCTCTCACACACACACACACACACAGCAACGCCGGCGACACTAAGATCCAGGCGGTCCCCACAGAGCAGCTGAGTGCTACGAACAACAGTGCCACCACATCAGCCCCGAGGGAGCGCACACCTGGAATTTCGCCTCCGGGCCAGCCTAAGTCGGTGCCGGGTGGTGCGACACCGAGAGCAGCACCAGCAGGGCGCACGGACTGCTTCTCAGAGCTGAGCAGCTGGCAGCAACCTACACAAACCGCTATCTGCCCAGATGACAGAGAAGGACGCTTGAGATGACAGCAACCGTCGTGTTAACACCCGGGAAACCTGCCCCAGAATAACTGCAAGCCAGGAGCT
Organism: Chlamydomonas asymmetrica; assembly: GCA_001662385.1. Taxonomy (NCBI): domain Eukaryota; kingdom Viridiplantae; phylum Chlorophyta; class Chlorophyceae; order Chlamydomonadales; family Chlamydomonadaceae; genus Chlamydomonas; species Chlamydomonas asymmetrica. The sequence continues at coordinate 119,923 of BDDA01000230.1, read as the reverse complement.
CAGGCCGGGTGGAATGAAGCTCGTCAGCCTGCCGCATGTTGCTGATCGAGCGAGCTACTGCTGTGTTGGTGCAGCCGTGACACCGTCAGCCTCCCGCGGCTGGTCGGTGTGTGCAGCACACGCTGTGTTCACACATGCGGAAAAGGCGCCTCCATGCCTTGTTTTCGTGCTTTCATGTGCCTTGGTGCACTACATGAGGTCCTCAATGCGCCATTGACAACGTGGCATGTCACAGGGACGTTGATACACGCAGGGAGGCTAGCTCTGAGCGATAGCATGCCTCGTCGGCTGATGATGCGGGTTGCCCGCACCCGCCATTGCAAAGTGCGAATCCCATCCTGGAAATCCCTTCATGACTGTGCCACTGACGTTTCCTGCTATAAGGTGTTTTGTTTCCGTGCTTTTGATGCACCCACCCTTAACCGCTTGTCGTTGACACTGCGTCCGAGGTGGCAGTCCCTCAGTGCACACGCCAGCCGGACGTGAAGCTCGTGAAACTGACTCCAGCCGTGCAGTCTGCTGCCCATACTACGCAGCTTCAACTATACAGTTTGCGTGCTGACAGCACGCTGCGTCTGTTTGCTCTCCTGCCCATTGGTTTTGAGACGATTCGCCTGCTATGGCCAGCTTCTACTCTTTTCAGCTTGTCAGCGACAGGAACAGTCCTCTGCATCTCTTGTGGAGGGCCTCCTTCCTATCATCATCTGCTGCTGCCACCGGGCGGGGGTTCCTCAGGCGCATGGTGAGAGGATGGCCGTAGCCGTAGGGGTGGCACAGCAGGCATGCTTTGCCCGCTGTGCTTTGTGACGATAGCGCCAGGCTGCGTCAGGCTATTCATGCAGGGTCTGGTTATTGGGTTTCGCACGTATTCAGTGTTGCTTGCCTTGTTTTGTGACTGGATATGAACCTGTGGTTACAAACAACCTGTGTTGCGTGGTCGCTCACGTCCCTGCCCGATGCTGTGCCTCAACAGGTCGTTGAGCGGCTCGATCTACCCAAGCAGCTAAGCACGCTCAGATCAGCTGTGGAAGAATCCCCGTTAGCACTGAGGTTATCTGGCCAACTCCTGCTGGGGGCTGTGAGAATACATCGACGACAGGTAAAAGCGGTCTCGGGCACCATACTCAAAATGGCAAACGCCCGCAGAGAAACTGGAAGGACTGGAATTGTCCAATTTTTGCTGCAGAAGATGATAACATCCGAATAGTGGGCTTCCTACGTCATATTGTATGCGTGATGCAGCCTGGCAAATACCATGATGCTTCGCGCAGGTGGGCCTGCTGCAAGAGGACTGCGAAGCGGTCATAGTTGGCACACGTGGCGGCCTGCCCTCCATTTTCTCCAAGTACAGGGAATTCAGCGACGTTGAGGGAGAAAGCAGTGTCGAAGAGCACAGCGATGAGGACGGTGGGGCCAAGAAGCGGCGCCGCACTGGTGCCGCATCCAAGCGCAGGGGCGCTGTGGACCTGCCTGAAGCGCGTATGCACGCCAAGATGGAGGACATCACCCTGCAGCTTCCTATTGACTATGACTTTGCAAACGAGGTGTGTGTGGCCAACGTGAGATAGTTGTGCATCTGGTCGTGCGTTCGGCACGCAATCGCCAGCAGCAGCCCTGACACGTGCCGGTCTCGCATGTCGCGCCAGTCCATATTGTCTGCGCCTGTTATTGTCCTCCTGACTGTCAGTGCGAGATCAAAGAAACTCATGACACTGCTGCGCCATCACTCATCCGCACACCGGCGCTGTTGCGTGTGCCTCCTGCTCAGTGCTGTTTGAATGTTATAACTGCCGTGTGATCGTGCGCTCACAGGAGGAAGCTCTGCTGCAGCTCATGGACACGCCACGTGCAGCCCCCCTGGCAATCCCACCACACGCGCCCACCCACGCTGCCGCTGACGAGGCTCTGCCAGACGATGCATCCGGCCGCGCCTTGCACCCCCAGCACGAGGAGGCGCTGATGGGAGCGCTGCTGGCGGGAGCAGGCGCGGGCACAAGCTCAGGACCTGCCAGGCGGCTGATGAGTGTGACGGCACCTACGGCTTCTGGAGGGCCCGTCTCACCTACGCGCAGCGCCTCAGAGCATGTGCCCGCGTCGCGCTCCCAGAGCATTGCGTGGTCATTTGGGGGGGCATCTGGCGGGAGGGGACTGGAGGTACGAACGCGCGCATGAGTCGGCATAGAGCATTACATGCCATTGTGGCCTTCATGTGCTGCGCCCCTGGCCGTTCCTGCTTCCAATTGGGAATCAGCGGTTGCACGTTTTGCAGTGCGATGAAGACGCGACTGTACACACAGACTCCTGAGTGTGCTTCAGTGCTATATACAGCATGCTGGCCTAGATGGGCGCAGCACCCACAAGCAAATCTGTGATACATGTGCGCCAGCCTGGATTGTGCATTGTGTTTTGACAGGCGGTGCACGGGTGCGTGTACACATATCGTGTTGCTTGTCTGCCTGCCTGCACCTCCCTCGCACTATCACATGACCTAGTGAGCCCTGCACCGCAGCTTCCCGCATGCTGCATGCGGCCTGTGAGTCGAGTCCTGTCCCATCCTCATGAGTCATGAACGTCCTGCATGCCAGCCTGGCCCCTCTTCCATTGACATCCTCATGATGGACGGCCACGCTGCGTGGCACACTCGCAGGACGCAGCAGTGGATGGCGCAGGCGAGGAGGACATGTTCCCTGACGTGGATGTGGATGCCATCAGCGGCATGGCGGGCATGGAGATGATCATGGAGGTCGAGCTGCTGGGTGGAGCAGAGCTGCAGCGCATGCTCACTACAGGGGTTGGAGCGGTCCGGCAGCTGGAGCATGAGCAGGCGATGTCTGAGGTGTGTAGAGCGTGCTCCAGGATATTGTGTGTGGCGGTGAGATCCTTGCATGGGTGCGCATGCGGCTGCATGGGCTGTGGACAATCACACTTTTGCACTCCTCGATTGATCAGTGAATCCGGGAGTTCGGTATCTGTCCGGCGGGCAAGTGCTGGCATACGTTAGCGCCTGCATGATAACCCGCTGTGTTGGCACGGCTTAAGGCTGTCTGTGTGTGCCGGCATGTCCCCTCTCATGTCCCCTCTGTGCCTGCCTGGGGACCCTCACTCACCTTGCGCGCACACAACAGGGCGTCGGGGCGGCTGCTGTGGCGGCAGGCAGCGGCAAGGGTGGTGATGATGATGCTGACAAGGGTTACGCGCCCATCATCAGCCCTGACAGGTTGACGCTGGAGTACGGAGCAGCCGCGGCGCCGTCTGTGCATGGTACGGCTGTCCGCTTCGTGATGACGAAGATGCGTTGTCTCGGGCTGCTGTGCTTGTGCTACCTGTCACTGTAGTATTTCTCAATGTGCAGTGCAGGACCGCACTTCCCTGCCCACAGGTATTGAGCGACGCATGTGCTCAACCCCATCGCACCCGCGTGTGGTGTTCAGCACATGCGTCGCTCAACCCCTGTGGGTAGGGACGTGCGCTGTGCAAGGCTAACGCGTTCGCCTTGCACCGTGGCATATCACGGCACGCCACCTCCAGAATATGCGGGCTGATCAGGTTATGCATCTTGTGGGTTTGCTGCTAAGTTCATGCTGTGTATACTGTCCACTGTGTAACATATGATACTGTGGTGGTGAAGCAAGCGTGACGTTGCTGCTGCTTGCGGTTACCGGTTACACTGATCCTGCAACAGGGGCGCCACCGGTATCACCCACCACCACATTCCCTCGCTCGCCATCAACAGCGGGAGCAGCCGTGAGCGATGCAGCGGCCGCAGCTGAGGCTGGGGTGGATGAGGGTGAGGGCGAAGCAGCGCAGCACGATACCGCCAGCACGCTCATTGAGCAGCCGGGGCACGCGCAGCCGCAGACCATGCAGAAGGAGCCGGAGACACCCCAGCAGGCAGCGTCCGGAGCTGAGCAGCAGCGGGCAGTCAGCCCTGCTGCAGGCGCCGCGACTCCGCCCAGGCCTGGCAGGCCCAAACGTAAAGGCCTGACAGGGGATGCCGGTGAGAGGGAGGGCCTGCGTGGCTTGTGCCGGCAATGGATGGGCTGAAACTAAACGAAGGGAGCGCTATGCGCGAATTGCATTGGGACAGGTTGTTATTGTGCTGGGTTTTGTCACTCAAATGCTTCAGGTGGTACAACTTGTGCTCAATGCATTGCGCTGCGTAGAAACTTCTGTGCGTGGCGTGCCATGCCTGTCGTCGTGCAGTATCATGTACCGTATGTTACATTATGTTACATCAGGAGCGTGTCGGCTAAACAGCACGTGCTCTCCCAGATGGGGACCAGGCGAGCAGCAGAGGTTCAGCAAGCTAGGCACGTGGCGTGCTAGAGGGCCACAAGAGCTTGCATCATATACGGTCATACCACCCCCCCGCAGCCGTGAGCATGGCCTCTTGGCCACCCACCGGTATATGCGGGGTGTTGGTCAGATGCATGTAGAGCCAGGTCTGTGCAGAGCCCTAGGCCGCCGGGCCGAAAGCCAAGGCCCCTTGCAGTTCCGTCTGGGAAACTGCACGCAATGACTGTCCGTGGGGCACCCCATGCACAGTCATTGCACGCGGTTGCCCAGTCAGCGCTGCAGGGGGCCTTGGCTTTCGGCCCGGCGGCCAAGGGCTCTGCACACACCTGACTGGCATGAGGTTGACCTTCACTGTGACTGTGTTGGATTCTGTTTCTGAGATTCTTGGCGCACGTTGTGCTGTTCGACAGCCGTGCCGCATGAATCACATGAAGGGCCCGATGCTGGGTTACTGCTTGTTTGCAGCATGGCACACTGTCAAACTGGCTGTGCCCACTGTCAACCATGCAGAGCTGCTGGTGAGCACCCGCGTGCTGCGTGGTTGGCTGCAGGACAGGTCCGACCTCATCAGCCCCCGCCTGAGGTGCGACGCAGTGGACGCATGCAGATCTCCACTTTGCAATCACGCTGATCCCTTATTCGCCCATCGCACCAATCTGCATGCTGCCTCCATCCATTGGCTTGTGTGTGATCGCGCTCATGACCTGACAGGCGATGGCTTGTCGCCCCCTCGAGGTCCACACATGCATGTGCACACACTTGTATAGTGTTGATCGCAAATTCACGAAGTGTTAGGGGCAATCAGCTATTCCTGTCTTGCGTACCTTTACGTGCAGGTCCAACCCGCTGCTGATCCGCATCTCCGCCAGACCCTCATCACCCCCATCACCCCCTGCTTCACAGCAGGACACTACCATTACCATAAGTGCCATGTTCAGCGCCGTACCGCCAGGACGGGGTCTGCCTGCGCCAGCGCTCAGCTCAGGCGCAACGGGCGCGGCAGTACCGCTCAGCGTGTCTCTCCCACCGCCACTGATGGGCCGGCAGCTGACGTCCCTGATGGAGGCGGCCACTGCTGCGGCCGGCAGCGCCGCCCCGCCTGACCCTGCTGCTGTGCTCGCCCGAGTGCTGGGTCGCAGCACGCTGCCGCCCACTGCCGGCCGTATCACACGCGCCGGCCGACGGCACCAGCAGGAACAGCAGCAGCAGCAGCAGTTCCCCGCCAGTGCGCCCGTTACGGATGCAGCTGCACATGCAAACGAGCAGGAGGGGGAGGCAATGGAGGAGCTGCATGGAATGCACGACGGCGATGCCTCCGGGGGAGTTGCTGCTGGGGGCGCCACAGCAGGCTCGCCAGGCGTTCGCCTGCCGGCTCTGTCTCCAGGCGATGCGCTGGAGCGGTTGGACTCCATCGCCCTGGCTGACCGGTTTGGACATGTCACGCTGCCGCGCCCTGGCGGTACACCCGCCGACGACGCGTCAGGCCGCGCTGCTGGCGCCGACAGCGATGTGGAGGGGCGTAGTGGCACTTTCGAAGACCCATACGCGCTGGATGTGGCGGGCATGGATGTGGTGGCTCAGATCAACCTGGAGGGCGAGCCGTACCGCATCACGCCGCATGGCATCATGGACCAGCTGCTCAAGGGGGGGCGCGCCACGTCAGACGCAGACGCGATGCTGCGTCCGGCAGCAGCTGGCGGTGATGTCGGTAAGGACACCACTGCTGCTGCTGTGGAGGAGGCGGAGGAGGCTGGGCAGGCGATGGATGGCAGCGACGCCGGTGTGGGTGCTGGAGGTGGCGCCGGCCCCTCAGGCTCTGCCAGTGTGCGTGGTGGCCTCCAGCTGGGCAATGATGTGGAGGAGGTGGTGGCGGATACGGTGGCGCGAGAGGGCCTGGCGGCACGCACCCGCACCGCGCTCATGTACCTGGCCCGCACGCTTGGCGACACCACCACCGCCAGCGGCAGCAGCGGTGCCGCTGGCGGTGTGGACGGCGGTGGCGGTGTGGCGGTGCGTGCGCTGGCGCTGGAGGCTGTGATGCCTCGGCCCTGCAGGCGGCTGGATGCTGCCAGGTGAGGGTCACGTAGCTGTGAGCCCATGCACTGGTACCCTTTGGCGAGGCAGCATATGTAGCATGGAGGGGCAGGAGTGTATGTGTGTTCACACTTAACATACAGTCATGCACTATGCTAGAATGCAGCCTGCAGTTTATTGCGGTACCTGCCTGCATGACACGTACGTGTGTTGCACGTCGCAGCACAGACCCTACAGATCCTACTCTGCCAGGCGTGCGCTCTGTCCTCACACGTGTACTGATGCGTGAAGCCTTGTGTGAGTGTCGAGAACACTGAAAATGCATGCATGCATGCGTGCGTGCATGCGTGTTTGCGCTGGACGCTCGCCCGGTGCTCGCAGGTGGTTCTTCGAAGGCCTTGTGCTGCACAGCAAGGGATGGGTGACCATGTCGCAAGCAGATGTCGTGGGATCAGCACCAGTCAGCGGCAAGCCTGCAGACCTTGCCAGCGGTCTGATTTTGGCTCCCACACGGAAAATGGAGGGACTGATCAGTGGTGTTGTGACTGCCTGCTGAGTTTGAGTACGCATCCATACACACACGCTTCTGGTAATCTGGTTGCACAGTCATCATCAGTGCACATGCGAGTTGAATCGCGTAATGTTGTAAGGCCCGGTTGTCACCCCACCGCAACTGCCAGTCATGTGCACAACACCGCCGTGTGCTTGCACTTGTATACCAGAACCACTCTTCCACAGTCAGGCAAACATGTCTTGTCCATTTGTTATGAGGAGGACAATCAAGTCCTCAGAAAAATTAGGAATGCACGTGTGTGAGGAGCACGCGCAGTTACCTTTAGTAAAAGGCGAAAGATAAGTTTGCACCGTGTGCACCTCTGTGCTGTGCAACTGTATGTCACATCCAATCACCCAGTCCGCCAGCCGCCACCACTGCATCATGCAAGTGCGCTGCCACGGTGGGTTTCACACCAAGGACCAGCCCCACATCGCTTGGCCATGTCTCATTTTGCTTTGCCGTTTACTGAGTCATATTACTGCAGATACCTTGCCTGCTCATCTGTGTTGTGGCTTGGTGGGTTGTTGATGGTATCTTGGTCGGGTCATTGAGCGACAAGCACGGGCCTGATCCGGCCAAGATACCATGAACAACCCAAAGGAGTAAATGACGCAACAAGCACTAATTCATAAGTGTGCGAGCGGCTGCTAAAGTGTTCAATAGGCTCGCACGCAGGAGCGATCCATAATCCACGTGTTTTCAATTCATTGGTTAAGCGCTGTCAGTAAAGCGAGTTGCCCTTGGCCTTGCGTTGAGGGCCTTTTTCAAGCAACCCATGATGGTGGTATGCCGCAAGGGCCTCAGGCAGGCAGCCACTGAACGTGGAGTGGGATGCACAACGACACTGAGGTGAACGGGGCAAACGTTTGACATGGCTGTACAAGGAGGGTCATGCCCATGCTCTTGCTGTCCAGCACCCGTGTCACTGCCGGTCCACTCTGTGACACGGGGAAAGCTAACAACTTGCTAGATGGACAAGAAGGTGGTGGTGGTCTCGAAAGCGCAGTTAGCGCAGCACTGAACACTGGCTTGAAGGCACTGCAAACAATTTGCAAGGGTACACAGCAAAACTAGGCAAGTATTACGGAGTGGAGGTTTCAGGATGGTTGCAAGCAACTGCAAAACAGGTGAGAGTGGACTGGTAAGTGGTCCAGGGGCGCGAAGGCCCTCATGCGCAGCCTACTTCAGCTGTGTATGCGTGCCAACCTACAACCTATCCATGCCTGCACCTTGCCATGTTGTCTGGCCACACGAGTTTTTGACCATCCTGCTGCCGTCCCCAACAGCGCTGGCACACCATGTGCATGCACGTAGGACACGCCCAGGCTGCACACAGTTGCATGGTGGGCCAGCCACGGGTCAGATTGGGAGCTTTCAAACAACAATGCAAGCCAGCTCGCTTTGCAAGAGCTCCAGCATCCTCGCTCTTCTTGGACGCATGCTCAACAGGTGCAAGCTCCATCATGCGTCGAGCAACACCTTGGCCATGCACCGGAGAGCCCACCGCACCTCCCCCATGCAGCTTCATGCATTGCACTGCGGCACACCTGACAGCTGCATCTTCTCCTCTGGCTGGCATGCGCCATGCTATATTTTGGTTTCGGACGGGGGGGGGCTACTGCAGGCGGTAACAGGTCGTGTGCTTGCTGTTGGGACTGTGCAACCGGAACGCAGGGCCGCAGAACCCAACAGCACCTGCGTGCCGATCCACTGGCCAGGCAGGCCTTCCAGCCGGGCGGGTGGACACATCCGCCTCACGGACGCGATTGACATCTAGGTGGCTGGGAGGCAAACATGCCGCAGCGCACTAACGATTATTGTGACGACAGCTTTAGCCCTGCAAACATCACTGCAGTCAAGCTGAATCAGCACTTTGCAAGGCACACAGTTTGGACGAGGGCAGGATTCACTGGCTTGGGCTGCATGCATGATGCATCGCACTCCGGACTCCTCCTGCATGGCTGGCACCAGTAGCGGAAGCCAACGATGCTGCTGCCTTCCCTGGCTGGCGCCAGTAGCGGAAGCCAACGAGCCACCCCTGGAGAATTGCCACAGCTGTCAACAGCGTTGGTTGATTGAGCCCGCCTCCCCGTCCCCCACCCCCAGGCAGCATCACGGGATTCACTACACACCAGCCAATCCCAGCAGAGGTGCAAGGCCCTAGGTGGTGCTGCACCTCGTGTGGTGCAACACCGCGTCAGGCCGTATGTATGCATGGTTGCTACACAAGGCTGCACAGCGCGCTTTGTGCCCTGCCCCTCCCCCAACCGCATGCTCGTGCTTGTCGTCTGTACGCCGCACTCGCCTATGCTGCTCGCTTGTGCCACTAAACGCGCCGGCACTTGCAGGCGCGGTCGTGCATGCCCATCATGCCTGGAAAGTGGAAGCATGTGAACCAAGGTAGGCAGCGGCTTGTGTGTCCTGGTGGTCCATGCGAGAGCAGCAAGAGCCGCTGAATCAAGGCAGAGTCAAGGGGGTGTGGGAGGGGGGACCAGCAGCTGGCACTGGGCGGGGGCACGGCGGGCGGGAAACTTGGGAACAAAGGTAAAAGCAGCCAGGTTAGGCAGGCAAGAAAGCCACCACACGAAGAGAAAGCATCCTACAGTCCTGCTGCAGTCCTGCTGGTCCGTCTGCCCAACGGCACTAACGTCAGGCATTCGTACAGGGCCCGGCTGGGCCCGGTTTGGGGTGAGTGAGGGGGATAACTGAAATTGATGGCAGGGTTGAGTGCGGGCATAGCCTGCCAACTCCCCCGAGGTGCAGTACTTGCCAAACTTGTGATCAACTCGGACTGATTGCGAGTGCAGTACATCAGTACGCAGTATTGATGCCAGGCATGTGTCATGATATGATATGGGCCAACGCAGCATGGCAGATGTGCAGCGTGTGGTGCAGCACAGCCACCCCAAGCCTGCTTCATGCCCCCAAAGTGACCGCTATCCGCCACCGCGCACAGCTGCAAGCCTACAGCAGGCGTCCGCTCGCATGCCCCATACAACGTGATGCGAATCGACTGCACTCCTCCACCAGCACAGTGGCGACGGCGCGTTCACCAGCAGGCGCATCGCATGAATGCGGGTAGTGCTGTGGACCGCACGCGTGCTGCTCTGATGCGTTACCAGAGTTTACGTGCACGTGCCTTTCGGTTCTGGCAGCAGCCGCATCTGCTGTGCCGACATGGCTACCGCTGCACGCAGCCGCACATGTAGTCTGACGACAAATCAAGGCGCCAGCAGCTGCAGGCATGTTCTGCTTTGCAATATCCACAGTACCGTCTGCACCTGTCGCAACCGGCTCCAGAACCAGCAGGGGCAACGCATAAACTGAGCGAGACTGACAACGCCGCTTTGGCTGTGTTGTGAGCAGACTGTATGCAATATGACATGAGGAAACTATGAAGTTGAGCTCCACAAGCTCAGCTCCCAAGTGGCAGAATGTCATGTGGTGCCGCGTCAAAAGTCGACTAGAACGCTTCAAAGGGCCTGAAGCATAGCAAAGAGGTATGGTCGTGCTACAAATGCGTTGCTTTTGCTTTGCTGACCTTCCTGGCATTGTCGTGGCCGTTGTTGTGTTTTGGTTTGCGGCAGCGATAAGGGGAAGGAATGTCAGGTCGTGGTGAGCAAACAGCGCGAGTGTAGAACACCTACAGGCTGACATACGAGATGCCCACCTGTACATTTCAAGTCCCCACACTCAGTCCTATTCATGCGCTGGAAGTTTGCTGTGCCCTTCGCCCACTCACTTCAGGCGCGAACATCAGCACGTCCCAACAGTTGCGCCAAGGGCTACAAGTTTCTCAAAGCTATGCCCAGATGCGCTTGTACTCCTGATGTTGAAGAACCTAATATTCTGCTAGCCAAGCGCGTGGCAGTGTAAGCGCTTGCACTCCAGTGCACGGGGCGTGCGTGTGCAAGCGTCACATAGCAAAGGTCAAAGCACAATACGCACTGTGGCGTCTTGCCAAGACTCAGCTACTCCCCCGTTAAGCGTGGAGTGCTCGGTGCTGCAGCATATCAGTTGTGTGTTGAGGTGCCAGTACAAACTCGCAAACTGACACACGAGCTTGCGGGTTGGCATCACGGTTTCACAGCATCCTGGTTTTGATGGCACAACCACGAACACAAACGCCATCACACCCTTATGAACCTGACCTACACAAACTCCTGCTCCACTGCTTTCCTCATATTGTGACTGTAGTTCCTCATCGTTGCCACTGGGCGCCTTCAATTGCCTCGTATACGCTGCCTGGACGCTGCACCGTGCAGCTCATAGCCTGGACTCATAGTTTGCTGCTTACGTACACCACAGAACACATCGCCCTTACACGGCCCCTCGGTGGCCCACTTGTTTGCTGCCTTCACTCCACATTTTAGATGGCACCCGCTGGAGCCAGCCTGACTGTCAGGAGCCAGCAGCAACAGGG
>BDDA01000230.1:63266-88114 GCA_001662385.1 Chlamydomonas asymmetrica | reverse complement strand
CTTGGCGCGTAACAGTGTTGAACCTAATGCAAATGCATACGACCTGCAATGACTTGTTAGGCGTGACCTTCATGTGCGAGCGTGGCTGGTTGTTTAGGTACACCCACTGCACGTGTGGGTGGCCTCATGTGAGGGTGGCCTGATGGGCCGATGAGGCAGCATGCATTGATGAGGAGGACAAGGGGTGGGGGGTGCAGCGGGACTGCCGGTGGTGGTTGAGGGCGAGACGCAACGCCGCACTAGGCACCGCACCGCTGCCTGGCAAGGGCCATGCTTGGATGCTGCTCCAACCAGGATGCATGCGTCAGCGCCCACACCTGCCCAATCAACGTGCAGCTGAGACAATCGCCATCCTTTTCACTTGACCCAATCACACGTGCGGTATTCGGCACGCATTTGTGCTGCAACACGCACACGTCCTGAACTTGCAGACCCATGAATTGAGCATCCGCATGCACAACCCAGCAAGCGCCACCAATCCTGCAGAATGGGCGCCCCTGGCATATTAGACAGAATACTTCGTTGCTGTAACCACCTCAGCGGTGACAGGCTGTGCCTGCAGGACGGCCTCATCCTCCTTTGCACGCGCAGACCCACCCACAGCTGCAGGCAGTGGGCATGACGGTAAGGGACGCGTGCATAGCGCCAACCACGGCCACCACACATGCGCAGCTGGATACATGCCGGTTGCCCACCGCCACCAGGCGTGTGTCCACCGAGCCTAGCAAGCAGCAGCACACCAGGCTAAGCACAGGCTTTGCTAAGCGGCTGCAGTCACAGTGCTTGTACTCCAAATCTCCAGTGCAATGGACACGGGCTCACGGTCTTCACACAGAGCACTGGCGCTGAATGCATGCAGCAGCCACCATGTGTGTATGCGGGGCGTGACGCTGCTGCTTGCGTGCTGAACCTGCACCCAACACAGAGCAGCCCGGTGGCACAGTATTACTGCACGGTGTACAGGCTGGAATTACAGCGCATACCGTGTTCCCGTGTAGCGTCAGGTATGGCATGCCCCTTGCCCCAGCTAGGGCCACATGCCCGTAACGCCTCTGACCAGGTGTTGGGGTCAAGTTAACACCTGCTGGCCTGCTTTCGCTTTCGCTTTCTTCGCATGTCGACATGCGGTGCGCACATACATATACACCCGTACGTACAAGTGGCCGTGAGCTATCCTTGTATCCTTGCTCGGTCGCATGCCAGCCTGGACACATGCTGCTTGTAAACAAACCTCAGTGATTGACTGTCTTGCATGGAAACATGCAAATTTAGCGACTGCAGGGTATGTGCACAGGTTGTGCACAGTTGAAGTCGAGTGGACACAGTGCGCCTGGCCGCCTGTAAAACAACTTAACCCCTGAGTCCATGTCTGACCCAGTGGAATGGCCAGGTCTACCACTTTCCATCAGTGCTTTCCTATCTGTTCCGTTGCCTGTCGAGAGCTGCAACGCGCATCGCCACGCACGGCATTCTCCCAGCGGGCCATTTCCAATGCTGTCGGACAGCAGAAGCAGGGCAGGGAAGCCTAACATGACAATGCACATTCTTTGCCCGTTGTTGTAGTGCCTGATTAACGCCTGTCCTCGCTCTGTGCGTACACTACGGCAGATAAGGGACCTGCGCTTGACTTTGTTAGGCACTTCCGTTGCAGTTAGTTTGTCGAAAGCCCTCCAGGTTCTTAGTAGTATCTTTGAGCAGCTGCCACCCTGAGCCACAAACCCAGTCTGTTGAGCTGCGTTGCTGTCCAAGCCAACGTGAAGGGCTGGCGGAGGCGAAATGGACTGGCGCAGTGGACGCTTTCGGTACTGTATGTACAAGTCTAGTGTCCGAAAGCGTCCAGTGCTCCGGTCCATTCCGTCTCCGCCAGCCCTTCACGTTGGCTTGGACAGCAACGCAACTCAACAGACTGGGTTGTTGGCAGCTGCTAGGTTGCTGGGCCAGATACTGTCGTGCAGGTCAGTGCCAAACTGGCTTAGCCCAAATGAAGTGCCCGGGTTATATGTGTGAGGCTTGTGTTAGCTATGCTGTACATGTTAAGCTTTCAACCTCGTGCAGATTGCAGGTGTGGACATTGTGGGCGCCTATGACTATGAGTCGGCAAGCGTGGGCAGCAGGTCGGCCGCTCCGCACAGCAGGCGTGGGGGTTGCTCGCAAAGCCTGCTGGCTGGAGATATGTGCACAAGTTGGCTGCGGCAGCTGTGGACTGAAAAGCACGTGCCAGGGTGGGGATCTGCACAGGCCGCATGGCGCGCATGGGCACAGGTCACAACCGGACATGGCAGCAGCCATACGCAAGGCCTGACGCTGGCCTGGCACCTGCCCTGACGCAATCCGTGCTCACCCCCACTGCGCCAACAGCATGGCAGCAACAGTATGTGCTGGGTAATGTACTTGCATGGCACTCGACGAGGCACTGCTTGCACTGCAGACCGACAGGCGTCTCCTTTCAGCATGGCACTGTGCGTGCCTACGTTGGGCCCTGCCTCACCTGCCTGGAGTCGTGTGCTGCCACCGAGCATGTACGTGTACGTGCTTACGTACTGCAGAGGAGGGCATGTCATATGTGAGCATGCGGAGCCACTTCAGTTGCCAGGCAATCAACCCAGTGGAGGCGGCAGTCCAAGCAGTGATTGCACAGTGCACACTCACACCACTGCATTCGGTTTGGGTTTCAGTGTCGCATTCAGCCTTGCCACCTATCCAATGCTATACACCACTGCATTGATCCTAGTAGTGTCCATGCCAAGACAGCATCAGCAAACCCACCGCTGGTGCGCACGCACCGGCAGCATCAGAACCTGCCGTGGGGCTGGTCCAGTGGGCCAAACAGTGCCAAGCATACTTACCTGACCGGCGGGGCGGCATGATCACCAAGGTGCCACCCGGGTAGTTCACTGCTACATTGCACTCTGTAGTGGTGTTCTGCCGCAGGTCTCTTCGGGGATTCTGCACGGTTGAATCTTTGATTTCCTGGGTGTGCGTTCGCGCCTCCCAGGCCACATACCATATGGCTGATGGACTGACACACCTGTGGCCCTGGCTACAAATAAACGCCACAAACCAGGTTAGGGTTCTCCGCAGCAGCCAAGCGCACACATGCAGCGCACCATATGCACGCCCAGAGACCAACAGGATCAGGTCAGGCAGCGATGGGCGGCACCGTTTTTGAGCACAACAGCGAAAGTGCTTGGCATGCAGGTGTTGGCCGACCCAGGCAGAGGAGCATGGGTTGACACGCACCAGGGCGCGGCTGCAATCAGCGTGCATGTACACACCTGCACCTCATCGTGACAACCTGGCAACAGGCGGCCTGTCGGTGTGATTGCATGCCACTGCTCGGTCACGCAGTGCGTGTGATTCCAGTCATTGATGCACACCTGGATCAACCTGGTTGCGCAAAAGCCGCACAGCAAGTAGGCCACGCTCCACATCGGGGCAAAACCGCTATGCTGCAGCATACGCCGCGAAACACATGTAAAGTCATTCATTGATCGATCATACGCGGTGGCCAAAGGTGCGGCTGCCAATGGCGCAGAGACGCAGACTCCGCAGAACACATTACGCCCACCGTACGCAGAGGCACATGACTGGGCTGGGCACGAATGCGGTACACCACCACAATGCCTTGCGCTCTTCCATCCAGCATGTCCCGGACGCGCACTTGAAGCACCTCATGTCCTTACGTACACCCATGCAGGCAACGCCGCTAGGGATGCTGCCGTCGCCCTATCTAGAGGCCTCAAGCCAGACGTGATCAGCGAAGCTCACCGTATTGCCTGATATGCATGCATGCATCTGGCAGGCACTGCAGCATGGTGCATGAGTAGTTGTCCTGCCTCATGAGCACGACATCTCAAGCCAGGTTCTTGGAGGAGCGCGAGAGCGGGCGACACACACGACTGGGGGCGTGTGCATGGTTCCTGGTTGTGAGCATTTCATCCAGCACACTTCCAGACTTGCAGTGCACGGCTGTTTAGGAGGAAACACTGACAAGGCAGATGGCTGCAGTACCACACATGCCCTCAGTACCACATGCCCTACAGCTGCCAGTCAACCCAGTGAACCAACCTAGCAATGGTCTCTGCTTGAGCTCAGTTGAGCGGCAAGTGTGGGTGTTGAGAGGTGGCATCGCAAGCTCGCAGCCCCGCAGCAGCAACACACTTGGTACAGCAAGCGTCTTAAGCGTTCTAACTTCTAAGGGATCGCCATAGCAGCAACCACATGCTACAACGCTACTGTCCCCCGCCTGGGGTGTGGCGATCGAGTGCAGACTGGTTTGTCGGCAGGCGGCATTCCAGTTGCTCTGCGGGTAAGGTGTGCGTCACACGCGCGCGCGCCTTCACCCTCCTGCTGGTTCCCTGCGCGCTCTTGATGTGCCATTTTCCGCCCTGACGTCGCAGGCTTGCAGCCTCTGTTCGATCGTCACATGCCTGCATGCCTGGGCGGGCATCAATCAAGTACATGCTCTTCAACACACACGGTACACATGCATGCACCACGCCCCCTCATCAACGGCCACAGACGTCCATCAGGGCGCTGATTGGTCAAGTGAGGTGAGCATGTTCGCTGCAACCCGCGAGTCGTTGCTGTCCATCACTGCAGTTTGCGCTGCTGTTTACATGTGCTCAGCTGCTGGCTGTGTGGCTGCTGCGTTGCGGAATCCTGGGTGCAGGCCTCCCCCGCGAACAGCAGCAACTCCTCTGCATCCATTTTTCAGTCAGGAAATAGATGGATGTGGTGTTTTGGTGTGCAAGCCTGAAGCTTGCCATTGTCAATCCATATGGTATGTGGCCTGGGCGGCGCGAACGCACACCCAGGAAAACAAAGATTCAACCGTGCAGAATCCCCGAAGAGACCTGCAGCAGAACACCACTACAGAATGCAATGTAGCAGTGAACTACCCGGGTGGCATCTTGGTGATCATGCCGCCCCGCCGGTCAGGTAAGTATGCTCGCCACGGTTTGGCCCAGTGGACCAGCCCCACAGCAGGTTCTGATGCTGCCGGTGCGTGCGCACCAGCGGTGGGTTTGCCTGTACTGAAGTCGTCAGAGGTCTCTGGCTAAGCTATCCTCGCCCAGCCACAATAAATAGCAGTGTATAATTACAAACGTAGCCTCAAGCAGGCTAGTCACGCAGGCTAGCGTTGGCTGTGGTTTTACCCAGTGGCGCTGGTAGCGAGCAAGTGCAGTAAAGCGCCAGGAAGGGTGGCCGATTGTGCCATCGTTAAATGGCACTTTCATCGTATGCCATAACAAGAACAAACTGGCTGCCACCACCTGTTATGCAGGCCGGAAACATAAGCTGGGGTGTGTCTGCATGCAGATCGGCCAGCCGTCAGCCTTGGCAAGGCTCGCCTTGAATAAAGGAACGCGCACCAGAGGCTGGTGCTCAACGGAGCAGCTGGTGCTCGCAATAAGGAATCCAATAATACAATTTTCGTTGGGGCATAGCATGAATGGCAACCTTGAGCACGAGGACTTGGTCTCGCACAATCCTTCAGCGGAAAGCAAGTCACAGGGTCTTCGGTGCACACAGACGTCTATCTTTAACAGCACAAAGTTGACTCTGATGACAGGTTTTGGTTTGACCATGTGCAGCTTGGTAAGCGGTCACGTCCTCATCACTCAACGCTTGCACACCTTCACTCGTGAACCTGCGAGGGCCATATGTCCCTTTGCGCGCTTTAGGCCTGACTAAGCGAACAGCTGGCGCGCCTTCTGTTGTACAAAGGTCACCTGGATGGTTCAATCACGCTCCTGCTTTGATGCTGCTGGCTGGAAAATGTCCACGCTGTCGGTGCTGCTCACGCTTGAGAAGCTGGTGTGGGCGCGTAGTCGTGAGCTCAGCGCAGCCATAGTGGTGTCCTCCTTGTAGGGAGAGGACTCCACAGAAAGCGCCTGGATCAAGAGCAAGCAAGCATATACGCGTATATCCAACAGAGTCACAATGCAGGTCACATGTCAATAGTCTAGTGATGAAATGTGTTGGAACCAACGCAGGGCGAAGAGAATGCATGGTCACACACACATTGATGCGTGTCGATCAGCAAGCATGGCGCCACATGTGACAGCCTACGCAAAAGCTGTGTGTGGCAATCCAATCCGTCCCTTATTGCATGGCACACACAACGAGCAGTACGGAGCACGACAGCGTACGGCGGCGGCGCAACACTGTACCCCAGCGCCCATGCTGCTTGCCCTCGGCAACGCATGAAGCTGGCGTAGCCCGCCTTGACCCCACACAGCATACGCAGCATGGGCGCTGCGATTATGCTGACCGTGCGACGGTGCAGCTCGCTGTACCCTGGGATGCTGAGACACCACCCACCTGCATGGTGTATTCGATCTGCGCGCGCTCGCGCACCAGGAAGCGCTCCACCGCGTAGCGCAGCTGAGGGTCGCGCACATAGTGGCTGCCAGCCAGCCAGCACGGCAACGCACAGCACGAGGCGCACACGCACACAAACACACAGGATTATCGTCACACATGGACAAAGGATCCATCTGCAAAGGATCCCTCTCCGTCCTTACGGCTGGCGGTCAGAATCAAGCTTACTTTGCACAGCACGCTTCGGCATG
Organism: Chlamydomonas asymmetrica; assembly: GCA_001662385.1. Lineage (NCBI taxonomy): Eukaryota > Viridiplantae > Chlorophyta > Chlorophyceae > Chlamydomonadales > Chlamydomonadaceae > Chlamydomonas > Chlamydomonas asymmetrica. The sequence goes on along the minus strand of BDDA01000230.1, from coordinate 81,536 downwards.
TGAAACCAGTGAGGTAACAGAGAGGTAGAGGCTGTGCGCTGCGGTATGGCCTTTTGCACCTTCGGATGACACACACAACCTGTTGGCCGCCGGGAAGGCTTCGCAGCTCTCTAGCGGCTATGCCAGCTCAGCAGCAACCCCAGCAGTAGCTAGTCCGAATGACTACGTAGCAGTGCCAGCCCTCCAGCTGCACCCCCCCCTCCCCCCCACCTGGAGTAGGTGAATGAAGGCAGGTAGCCGCGCTGCAGCTTGTGCTCCCCTTGCGCGCCGGCCTCCACGCGCGGCAGCTTGCGCGCGATCGCCTCCTCCAGCGCCTGGACACACGAGGGCACAGCGGCAGCAGGCAGCATTGTGTGCACACACAGTCACGCACGGAACATGCGGAACATCTTCATTCAAACAGTCTTGGTTGTACGATGCAGTGATGGGCATGAGGCCGTAGGTCTGCAGCCGAGGGAATCATCCAGGAACCACCTGGAATCATCACCATGCAAGCAGCGGTATTCACCAGGCCGAGCGAGTGCTGTACCCGCCTGCTCGTGGCTCTGCTACGTGCATGCCATCAGCCGTCGACCGACACCCCACCCACCAGCCCCAACACGTGCCGCTTGCACTGCCCTGCTCTGCCCACCAGTACCCCTCACGCCCACCACCACCAGGTGCAGCAGCCTTGCCTGGTAGTAGCAGAGCTCAAAGTGGAGGTGCTTGTACTCGCGCCCCGGGGCGCAGCCCCAGTTGCGGCCGTAGAGCGCGTGAGAGCCTGCCAGGTTTAGCGCCGCCGCCACCACGTCAGCGCAGCCCTCAGAGGGCGCGTAGCGCGCCAGTGACGTGTCCTTGGCCACCACAAGCACCACCTGCGCCACACATCGCACATCGCAGCCAAAGATGAAACATCGGTCCCTACCGGCACCCATACGATGCGGTGGTTTGCACTACTCATGGCGGGCGGGAGTGCTCGCCGGGCTGGTGTTGGGGGGCCGGCGGGGGCGCCTCAGCGTCAGCGGTACCACATACACATGCATAGAATGGTGTGCATACAATGATGTGCATTCACTTGGGCGCTTCTGGGTTGATGCATGTATCATGCTGGCAGCGTGAGCAAGCAGCGGAGCATTGAGTCCCCAAAGCCACATGCCGACAGGATCCAGCCGTAGGCCTGGGCCTTGGGCAGCAACACCGCAATCCTTGGTTTCACCATTGTTGCCTTTCAGCCCGCCCGCAGCACAGCAAACGGTGTTCGCGTCGTGACGTAGGCCATGGGTGACAACTGACAAGGTGGCTAGCACAACGTGATTGATTCCCCCTCCGGAAGGTGCTTTGGCGGTGGGTTTGCCTTTCCAGAGTGCCCCTCCAACCACTCGGACACACACGCACCTTATCCGCCATGGTCTCTCCCAGTTGGTGGAAGAAGTCGCGCGTGAGGTACGCAGAGCCCCACTTCTTATCCACCGTATCCCTGCACACAACACAACGTGACGTGAGCACATGACATGCACCACTATGCAGCTACGCCGGTGCATTAACACCACGCACAGTATGGCGCTGTGTGGCCACGCAATGTTGGATGGCAGGGCGCTACGGCTCGGGACTCCTAGGCTAGCACGCACTCCGGCCATGCCACAAATCACAAGCAGTGCACCATGTAATCTGTCGGTCGGCATTGCACCTGCATGCTGACCGCGTACCGGCACGGCAGGCTGCCCAGTGCAGGCCAGGGGTATGGTCTTGCTATGTGCAGCACAGCCGACGTGTTGGAACTTTGAAGGGCTGCACATGCTCGCCTAGCAGCGCACCAACATATGCACGCACACGCGCTCCAAACCCCACGCCGTACACAACCACATATGCGCGTGCATGCGTTGCCCTCTTGGGTCGAGGCCTCATGGGTCACGCATGAGTCGCAATTGAGTGAAACGACAGGCAGGGGGCTCACTGGTAGAAGGCGTAGAAGCGGTCCCACAGCGCCGTGTTGTGGCGCAGCGCCTCGCCGCTCAGCCGCTCCACCGCCAGGCCCTGAGCAGCCACGCCCTTGCGCTCCTACACAAGGGGGGGATGGAGGAGGGGGGCACAGCAGTGGTGGTGTGATGTCCAGGACAGAGGTAACATGGCAGCGGGATCGCAGGTGCAGACTGTGGAGTGAATGGAGGGGACCAGCAGCACGTAACTGCGAAGCAGGTAGCACCACTAGCAGTTGCGGGGGTCGCCAGCTACCAGGAAGCCAAGGCAAGGAGAAGGAAAGCGATGCAGGGTGGCATGTTGTGTGTTTGTGGTGCTGCGCTGAGCTCATGCAGTACATGCAGTACATGCAGTGCATGCAGTGCGTGTGTGTCAGGCACAGGGCCCCCGTGGCATCGCGTTGCGGAGTGGTCGTGCTGTCGTGTCATCCAAACAATCTAAACTTTGCGAGCACGTGCCAGGTCGCATGCCAGGTCAGCGCCGCATGCAAGCACCTACCTGGCGGATGCTCTTGCGCTTGCTTTGCTTCAGGTCCCCCAGGAAATCCTCAAAGGCGCCATACCCCCTGCAAAGGCATGATCACACGCCCACCACACAGAGATATCACACATTGGCGCTGCAAACGCAGCAGTGCAACCGTCCGCACCTGCGCCCGACTGCTGTGTAACCAAGCGCCAGCTCAGCGCTGAGCCAATCCAGTCCTACTCCGCAGGTCATAGGCGATACGGTACGTGGGGTGGGTTCGGTGTTGGCCCTGTGAGCTGCTCAACGCTGCTGCCTAATCCGGGTATTCGGGTACTCCAGCCAGGGCTTCCGCTTGTAATGGACTCACTACTTGTAATGGACTCACTACTTGTAATGGACTCACTACTCCACTACTACTTCACTACTACTCACTACTTCACTCCTTGTCCTCTTCACTACGGGCGCCAGGCGGCCCCGCGCACCTGTTGTCCCAGTGGAACTGAATGCCGCAGCGCTGCTGGAAGCCCAGCGGCTCCAGCGCCGCCCACTCCTCCGCGGTGAGGAAGGTGAGGTGCGCAGAGGACACGCCCATCGCATCTGCACGCGTGGTCATGCGCACGCACACGCACATGCGCAGGTACACTCAGGAATGCACAGGGGCCCGCTCAGTGCTCGTACTGACACATGCCATGCTGCGCCACGACCGCAGGAAAAATCCGGACGCGCCAGCGACGGCACACCATGTGCATTCTTACCAGGCTTTCCCATATCCTGCCTCTTATGATTGCATCCTTCTTCCCCATGCTGTCCCACCACGTCCTGCTCATGTGATGGGTGCTTGCCTGACAGTTCACCGTTACCACCCGGTGTGCGTGTGTGCCCCTGTGCCCCTGTCACACGCGCTGTGCATGCGCATGACGTGTCAACCACATCATGAGACTGCTTTCGAAGTTCCGCATATCAGGCTATCAGCAGGGCGAATTCAGGCCAGGGAGGCCCCGGAATAGCGTTTGCAGCGCCTCAGCAAATGAGCCGCCCTCACCTGCCACCGCGATGAGGGCCTTGCCGAGGGCCTGCGTGATGGTGGCGCGGCTGTGCGCGGGCGTGGGTCGCACCAGCAGGCGGTGGCCGGTGACGGGCGTGAAGGGCACGCAGGACTGTAGCTTGGGATAGTACCGCTGGCCCAGCATGGACGCAGCGTTGGCCCATGACGAGTCAAACACGTACTCGCCTGCACGGGGGCACGCCAGCGCAAGCGATGTAGCAGCATGCGATCGGTCACGATTTGTGATGCGGAGGGTTGTAACAGAGTATAGTGCCCGTGCCCAAGAGACATCCTAGCAATGCAAGTACGCAGCATTCAGCTCAACAGCATCGCAACACAGCCACATCGCCTGCCATTTTGCCGGGACAAGTACCGTTCGTTAACGGTGTGCATGGGGCAGCGGTGGTGCCCGCAACTGCTTAGTTGCACACATGAACCCAGACATGATGCATGTGGGTGCACAAGGCACGTGAACCCAGCACTTTCACGCGTATCGGCTGCATGCGTAAGCAAATCTTCATGCTGATGTAGTGTGTAGGATGCAGCGTGCACGTACACCGGATGCCATGCACAGCGTTGGCACAGGCACATGCGACGAGCGCGCCTGCATGTGCTGCTCGCGGGCAAGCATGCTACCTGCGCACTGTTTATGCCCTGCATTGCTGCATAGCATGTGGGCAGTGCAGCGCTAGGGCGGTACGGCCCACACGGCCGCTTGTTCAGCCACCACGCGGTATGCCCCACGCCAACCCCTCAGGCCACTCACCATAGCTGTGACCCTTGAGGTACAAGGGGCAACCTCCGACAAGCTGCCCCTGCTCGTCTTTTACCAAGAGGTGCTGCGGGAGCCACCCTGCCCTCTTGTCCTGCAGAGGCAGGGGCCAGGGCAGGGGCAGTAGGGCGACAACCCCTTGATTACGTACGAGTGAAGCTTGAGGGTGGCCATACAGGTGGTTGCTCAAAGCAACAACATTGAAAGCTCAAAAACAAGTCCGCTCCAGTGTCGGTGGTCAACTTGTGACACCAACACGCACTGATGCTTCAGCACCTACCACAGACTTGCTGGTCTCCAACGCGTTCAGGAAGTCCCAAAGCAAGAAGGGGTTGGTCTCGTCCTGGCTCGTCACCAGGGCATCCCACAACGAGTTGGGCACCTGCAACGGGCAGCAATGTGTCAAGCTTTGTCGTTGTGGGCGCAGCAGGGAGTGCCTCAAAAGCCCTTGTCATCGCAACGTCCGCACCTTGCCAATCGAGTCCACTACTTCCACTGTGAGGGTCACTGGGCCGTCTGGCTTTGACGAAGAGGCCACAGATACAGCCTCGTTGTGGCCATTAGGTTGTGGCGCTGTTTGCTCTGGCGCTCTTCCCCTTCCAGCAAGCACGTCGAGCACCTACGCGCAGCTCGACCAGGACCGGCCGTTTCACTCCGTGAGGATGAAATATGCACAGACAACCCGGTGCAGTTTTGAGCACAACTAACCTTTTGGAAGCTCGCTACTCTGGTTGTCAAAACTTTGCGACGCCCCCCTAACAGCAAGCGGCGGTCAGTCTGCAGGGCAAAGCTGCTCTGAACCTGCATGATGACTGTCGCAGGGAGCACGATAATACAAGGGCGCCTACTTAAGCAACGCAGTTCTACTGGATACTGAGGTGTATGCGCGTGCACATCAATAACACCTAACCGCAATGGTCAATACGTGCGCACATTCATACATTCAACCTTCAAAGTGCGCCCGCGCACAGCATGATGGAGCAAAAAGTCGAAAATACGTCTACATACTACCGCTGACGTCTCATCAACCTATAGCACCAATACTCACCGTTGCCCTTCTGCTGCGCACACTACGGCGAAACCACCCCAATTCGGACTGCAGGAATGGCGGCCTTCTTTGGCGAGGAGAACGGACTGGAAGTGCTGAAAGGAGCTACAGTCGTACTGGTATGGACCACCCCAACTTGTTTCGCATGTGCGCTTTATGCTTGGACCTCTGTAGCTTCACGTAATACTGTGGTGCATCCCCTAAACGGTCCACCGCAATAGCACGCAAGCGCAAGCTGCGATTGACAGTTTCTGTGCACTACACGGTGTTCTTTCCTGCAGCCTGCGGTTGCATATGCAAACATCGGCGAGCTTGCAGTGGACGTCCTGGTAGCGTCCCTGCAGCCTGCAGAACTGGGCGTGTTGGAGGATGAGAATGTGCTGCCCTGCGTTGGCAACGATGCCTACGACCTCAGCCAACCTGGGACACTGACGTGCGGCATGCACCTGTACAGCTTGCAAGGTGCGCCACTGTCTGTATGAACCTGCCTAAGATCGGTTGCCGCGACGACGTGTTTGACGCTGAGCTTATACATGGTTTCCGCTCAACTGCCTTGGGCCAGTTATGCATTCCCACTGCACCGCTCCTGCGGCTGCAGGTAGCAACATCGTGATCCTGCAGCAGCGCGCCCCCGCTGTGACAGGCCGCCAGGCGCAGTTTGCGCAGGGCCTGGTGTCTTGGCTTCAGAGCCAAGGCGTGAAGGAGGTGCTGGTGCTCAGCGGCCTGGATGCGCAACTCATGAGGGACGTGCAGATAGTGGGCCCCCGCATAAGGTGTGTCCTCAGGGCAGGTTGCGTTGGGTGCGTTTCCCCGCATACTTGCAATGGCCCACTGCAGGGCGAGCCCAGACCATGCTAGGACGCATGCACTGTGCATGCCACCATGCATGGATGATGCTCCGCTGCTCGTCTACCGTGCCTGCAACGCGCTTGCCGACATCATTATTTCAGCACGAAATGCTGCAGATGCTTGCATGAGCCGTTCCCAAGGGCAGGCAAGCAGCATGTCACATCATCCTCACTCATGCGCCTCGCTTGCATGTGCTGGCACCGAGGCACCCAGCCCTAACATCGTATCACCATATTTGATGTTTCAAAAATTCCACAATACCGGCACTCACTGCTCGCAGGTACGTGTCGAGCGCCGCAGGCGCGTCCCCCGGCGCCGCCGCTGACGAGGCCGCCTGCGTGTCCTCGGGCCTCACCCCCCTGGAGCAGGACGTGCTGGCGGAGGAGCGCTCCCTGCACGGAGCCCTGCCGCCCTGGCCGCTGATGGCCGCCGCAGCTGATGCGGGCCTGGCGACCACGCTGCTCGCGTGCTTTGTGTCCGAGGGAGACAACGCGCCGGACGGCGTGGCCCTCGCGCGACATGCGCTGACGCTGCTGGCGCACCTGCAGCCGGAAGCTGCGCAGAAGCTGCTGCCGCAGAGCGCCACTGCGGCCAGCGCGGGCGCAAGCGGGAGTGGTGCTGCTGGGGGGGGCCCGCTTGAGGGGCTGCGCTTGCCGTGTTCGTGGGCTGCGGTTTATGGCAAGTCATATCCACGAGAGATTTTCTAGTGATACGATGCTTGCCATGCCGTTCCGACCTGACACGACTGTGTGCCTGACACTTGCAACTTTCATGACGTGGCTGGTAGCTCGTTGGGCTGAGTATGTTGGGCTGGTGTGATGCTTTGGCAACAGCCTGCCCAACTGATGTGCAGCCAGCGATCCTGTGTGTTTACGCCGCGAATTAGCAATGATAGGAGCATCAAGCTCACGCAAACCGTATATGCCAACAATGCATGCGTGTTGGCTCATTGTGTAAACACAGCGTGTAGCGCAGGGCAGGCACCGTCTGTGAAGCAGCCCCCCCTAGCACAATCCGTGCATGGAGCGCGTCTGCGCACCAGATGATGCGATGTGCCACGTGAGTAGTTGAGTACTGAGAGCATAACAGTGCACCGAAGAGCATGAGCTGACGCATGCATGAGCAAGGCAGGCTCAGGTGAGCGAGTGGTGCTTTCAGGGGTCGAACCTGCAGCTTGCGGTTTGCACCTGTCCTTGGCTGCTGATGAAATCCGTGGTGCTCAGGACCAAGTGTAGCAAATTTACAGGGCCCCATGCATCCGCCTGATGGAATGATAGGCTCACAAAAAACAGCGTATAACGCAGCTGGGTGCGCGCATTGGGTGGTTAACGGTGTTCTCGCTTAACATCGCAGCAGGTACAGGCAGCGGCAGTCAAATGAAGGTGGGCTTACCACCAGCCGCTGGAAAGTGCACGTGTCCCGCCCTGCCCTTCAGTGCTCAACTGCTCATACAGCCTGCCTGTAGCCCGTCTGCTTCCTGCGCTAGTCATAACAAGTCTGGGAATGCGGCTTGCGAAAGATGGACACAAGTATCATTATGCACAACACGGGAAGGCATGTGCGCAAACGGGCTTTCCTCGCACTAATGGCCACAGGGCCCGTGAGGCCGCCGTGCCTCCTCTACATATGCTTAGTACTGGTGGTACACCCCCGGAAATGAATGCACACGCGGGCCAAAAGCAGAAACTTGGTATCTATCCACATGCCGCATTACAATGGGGTTTGCGCTGCGCCTTGGACTTGAGTCAAGAAAAGCCACGACGTTGGCATCGCTCATCGTTGGCACCGTTAACGCTAAGCCGGAGCAAAAATACCTGGTCCGGACATGGACATTCAGCGCAAGCGCATCGCACGCATCGATGCTGTGCTAAGCGTGCAGAATGCTGCAGGCAGGCGCAACGCAAACAAAAAGGCTAAACACGCTGCCGCTGCCATTGGGGCCGTGCATGACCCATCGCAGCTCAGCCACACGGTCGTGTTGGGAGGCGGGGTCGGGACGCTTCAGGTGGGCATCATGGCGTGAGCACATCGTCTTTAGCAGCTCGTCCACTCATATCATAAGTTGATAAGTAGCATTGCATCTCCATACCGGACTAGTGCTCAGCTCATGCATAGGAGCTGAAAGCATGCGTGGACCCGGACTTGATGTGCGCTACCGCAAGTACCATATTACCGTACCATTTCTAAACCTTTCAGCAGCGGAACGGCCCGAAATGCAGGAGTAACGGGCCTATGTGGCTGCGTTGGCATCGCCACCGCCACTGCCGCCACCGCCACCGCTATTGCCAGCGCCAGCGCCTCGCCCTGCCGCCCCTCCGCCTCCGCCCACTGCCCCCCCGGGCCTGCCGTTGGTCCGCGGGGGCCGCTGCGGGTGCAGGATGGTCCTGAACGTGAGGTTGATGCGCGGCTCTGCCACACGCGGCGCCTTCTTGATGCAGTGCTGCCTGCAGGCAGCGACAGCACCGGCCACAAGGATGTTGGATCCGGGCATGCAGCGGTAACGGATCTGGGCATGCAACAGCGGTGGAATGCAACACCTACATGGTGGCGCAAGTCAGGATCTGACAACGGTCCACGTATCCGTGCGTGCAGTGTGAGTGGTGCCCGCGTCAGCGCACTCACCAGTGCTGCTGCACCTCACCCTCCATCACCAGCAGGTCACCTGCGCCATGCATTGGCACGCACACACACGCACAGGCAACACATACAGTCCGCAACCTACACAGCAAGGAACACTACCATAATCAGGGGAGCTTCTCGGAAGCGAAACAGTTTGCCAGCCATCACCTTATCGTAAACGACCGTTACTCCGTTAGGCATCCATGGCAGACAGTGTGGCGGAGGCGCTTAGCTCCAGGGAAGAAGAATGCAGCACATTCCCACGATCTCATCTAGCAGGGAGCGTCGGCTTCGGCTAGAAAGCTTCAAGTGTGAAAAATCCAAATCTGAAATTTAAACCGTAATCGCACCGGTGCCGAGCGTGTAGCGGATGACTTCTGAATGGTCGTCGTTGCGGCGCAGCAGGAACTCGCGCGTCGCGCCCAGCGACACCGACGCAATGGTGGGCGTGCGCCCATACACGCGCTCGTCGTCCGCGTGCCATGCCACGTGGTCGTTGCCGTTGCGGTAGAAGGTGAGCAGCGCCTGCACAGAGGGCGGCAGCCATGGCAGGGCGGCAGGGTGGCAGGGTGGCAGGGTGGCAGGGTGGGCCAAGGGGGTGTGCCGGTTGGGGTGCATGGGGCGGTGGGATGGTGGCATTCGCACCGATGCAAGGGTCATGCCAGGGAAATCAGGAGCCGCAAATGTCTGCAGCAGCTTGCGCTGCTGCCTAATCCCGTTTCATCCACTCGTATAGCTGCTGTCTTGTGTGCTGAAATGTACTAAGCCAAGAATGCTTGGCAGGGTGAACACAATGCGGTGTCAAGCACAAGGTGTGGCCTATCAAGCCATTTGACCCTGCACCAGCACCATTCACTGCAGCTTACAAAAACGGCGACGCAACCCAAGGGATGTGGCACGATCCACTCCGCCCACCAGCACGGCAACTCCCAGCCACACACCACGCAGCACGGGCCCCAAGGGAACCAAATAACTCCAAACACACCACGCAGCAACGCACACACAATCACCAAACACATACCGAGTTGAACTCTGTGCGTGGCGAGGTTGCGGGCTGGCCCGCCGAGGTCGTGTTGGCATGCGCCTCCACGGCCTGCTTGAACTGCAGCAGCTCCTCGCTGAAGGGCAGCGGGCTGAGCGTGAGGCCGCTGTAGGTGTAGGCCATGCTGGTGTCGGCCGCGTAGTAGGCCACCAGGCGCGGCTGCTTCACCATCTTGCCCATGAAGCGGATCTCGCGCTCCTGCGCACCACGGCGGCGCCAGCCGCAGCACCAGTGCAAGCATCCACGTCAGCACCGCCGCCACAGCCTGCATCGGCGCAGCATCGCCCTGCATCCTCCGCCTCACATGTTTTGGCATTTGTGCCGCGGCAGCACAGCAACAGGACGGCTCATGCCAGTGTGCAGCCGGTAGTGCTGGCAAACTGAAAGGGTTTTGTCCCAGAGTGCGGCCCCTACTGCCGCAAGGTACTTGAGCTGGCGTTGCACGTTGCCCTCGCATTACGTGCTTATGTCCAGGTAATCATGCATGTCAGCGTGTACGTAGTGCGAACACTCGAATATACAGCATGCACCTGCACATGCGTGCTGCATGCGCTTGCCGCTGACGTACTGCCTCGCGGGGGCGGGCGGGCACGGTTACGGTACCATCCCTCAACGCGCTCGCCGGCAGCCGCACCTCCCAGGGCACGGTATCGACCAGCTGCTCAAAGTACACCGCCGCAAGGTGGCCCAGCGCTCCAGGGAAGTACCCCACACGCGAGCGCCCGCCATCGAGCTCCTCCCACCTGTGTCGGCGAACGCAGCCAGCCAGCGGTCAATGACGTCAATCCCTGAGAAACGTCCAAGACAACACACAACGTAATGCACAAGCTAGGCTTGCACGCGTCTGCCTGCTCTGACGGCTCTATGTTCTTAACTTTGCCGGGTTGCGGACTTCGCAACGTGGGCAGGGGCACCGTTGCACCGTGCTCTGGTGCCGTGTGGCTGCAGCGGATGTGCACCCTCGACTGATGTCCACTGCAGCACCTTCAAACCTTGGAGTCGGCTGAGATACACCGTTTCCAGGCAAAACGACGCTCAATCCCTTCAAGCTTCAGTCGCAACTTGGATGTTTTCCGTTTGCCTGGCACGTCCGTGTGTTCTGTCCGTTGCTCAATTGGTGCAGTCTTCATTGCCTATCATCTACACTGTTTTGAGCGGTAGTGCAGCCTCACTCTACTCACCCATATTTGCCCTCCCGGCAGGTGTCCGTCACGCGCTTGGGGGCTTGGCGAGATTGCAGTTCCCGCTGTGCAGCACGCATCCGTTGAAAAGCCGTAGCCGCTGGTGCAGCATTTGTGTCTGTTGCATCGAGTTTTGCCCTGCGGTCTGCGTGCGGTTCTTCGCTATCATTTGCTGAAATCGACAACCCCTCCAACCGACGCTTTGGCATTACGTTCGCTGACCCCAGAAGCGCTCCAGCAAGGGATGTGTTGGGCGGCTGCTGCAGGCACAGCTGCAGCAGCGAAGACGATGTACCCTGCTGGTTGACGTTATTGGAGTAAGCTGTGCCTGGGTGTGGGTGTGCCCAAGGCTGAGCCCACCGTGGATTGCAGCTCGGTGGCGTGAGACTGGCTTGTTGTTGTTCAGGCTTGAGACTGAGCGATTGCAGCAGTAAGTGAGCTGTTCCACCGTTCTGGGCCTGCACAAACAGGTGGTCTGTCGTAGTCGTGCCAATAGGAGCAGCACAGGCTGTGCTGCTGGCCGATGAAGCGAGATTTGAGTCTACGTAGTGTGAGGCTGGCAGCAGTAAGAGTGGGTTGAAGGCAGGAGGGTGGTTCAACAGCGAGGATGTTGACATGAGCGCTAACAGTTGTGAGAGTACATACGTGCACAACCCTCTGCACCATCTGCAACGTAGCACACGGAGAGATCAGCAGAAGTATTGCAGCGGAACCCTTGCCATCCGGTACCATATCATCATCAACCACTGAGGTGTCAGGACACAGGGATTTGTGGCATGCCCCCCTGACCCCCGCACCATTGGGTACATTTTCAACATTTGAGGTGTTGAGGTTTGGCGTGGGCGACTCTGCCAAAATACGTTTGATTGGCATATCTGGCTTGCAGCACAGTAACCCTGCTTACCTCACGTATGACTGTTTGGTGCACTGTGCTAAACTCTTGTCATGTGTGAACCCAAAGTGTAGCCGGGACAGGGAGCGGACCTACTCAGTTATGGCTTCAGCGTTTAGGAAGCTGCTAGGGGGCAAGTCACACCAGGTGAGGATATGTACGGCCGTTGCGTAGCCTGCTGAAGCCTGTGCTATGTGTGAGCAGGCGGTGTGATGCCCGGGCGGGCCGACTGTCTGTCAGAGCTCAGCGCGCCCTTTATCCTTCACCACCGCACGACCTTTACCTGTACCATTAAGCACGTCACTTAACTTTACACCTGCCGCAGCAATCGGGAGCGACAGCTCTTTGCGTCGGGCATTTCAGAGACGCTGGCAAGGAAGGCGCTTCCTCAGGTGCACTCCTTGCCTTTCTGTCTTGGGCTACCTGCCTGTGACGGTACTACTTGAAGTGGCTGTGCATCTGCAGCAGCACTGCAAGCATGTGGTATCAGGCACGAAGAAACCGATGTGTGTGGCTTTGGGTATGTCCGACAATTGCAGACCAGCCTCTTGCTGTGGATGAGGCCCGCACTGGGTCCCTTAAAGGGATATTCAAGGTAAGGCAACCCTGTTATTCAAGCTTGTAGGACGAAGCCCACTGCTGAGGGGGTCCAACCAGTCCAGTGTTGAAGGTTAATGTGTGCACCGGTAAATGTGCAGCTTGGACTAAAGGAGCCCGGAGCAGCAGTTTGCCAGGCACGTCAAACGTTGGAGACATTTCTTATGAACGTGGGCTTTCAGGCTGTGTCGTTCTTGGAGGGCCCAGCAGGTTAGTGGTATCATGCTTCTGCCATTGCGACATGTTGCCCAACTTGAGTTGCCCCCAAGCCAGGGTGGATCACAGGGGCCATACATTGATGGTGCGATGCTCGAAGTAGATGTGAGTATGCCTCCCGCCTCTGTAATCGAGGAAGCACGTCCACCCCCTCGTGCCTGCGTACATGTTTTACACCTGCAGGCCTAACAAAAGAGAAGGTCATTTCAAAACTCAATAAGCTTTTCAAGCAGTGCACATCCCCTGTTGTACTGGTTTATTACTGCGGACCTTCTGATGAGCGCGGCAATTGGCGGGTTGGAGCGGGCACTAAGTCTGAACTGGTACGTGCATCCTCCGAACCTCAAGGCATCCGTTGTTTGTCGATCCTCATCTTGCGTGTCTGTTTCATTAACAGCAGCGCCGCCTTGTTGCTTTTGCGTTCAGCAGGTGCAGGGCGTGGTTTCATTTCGTGAGGTTTCATCATTGTGGCAGAAACACCGCAAGCACTCACAGCGCCTGGTCATTATTTTGGACTGCCTGGCATCTGGGGCTTGGTGAGCTGAACCTGAACGTGTATATACCTCTGAGTGAACGCTGTGTCCTTCCTGTGGCACTGGCGAGCAGCAATACGGCGGCTGCCTGCCTCCCTATCACTCTTTGTCAGGCGCCCTGGTTTGCACGCTTCAAATGCTCCATGTTGGTTCACGCACTCAGGGTTCAAGCCCTAAGGTCTCTATCGAAGGCTGAGCAGTTGGAGCTTAGCTTGGCTGTGCAAGCGTCTGATTGCGGTCCGACATCGCTGACGGAAGCAGAGGACGCACCCAACACGGCAACGCCCTCCACTACAGGTGCGTGACCCCCATACAGTGTTGGGTCACTGGCTCAAGCGCACGGAGGCTTCCAGCAAGTGCTGCCATTAATAGTACGACAATGTGTCGCCTGCAGCCAGGCCTCCAGCCACCCGTTGACGGTCCCACACTCCCACCACGCATTGTCGGCACCCACCATGCATCATCGCCTTGCGAAGTCCCTGAATGCAAATGCTCGTAGCGCTCTTTACACGTGCTCAACATGCATTCTCCTGCCCCAATCCCATGTGGGTCACGCAGGGCTGTTCACGTCAACTTACATACAGTGCAACAGAGCCAGCAACAGCATGCCGGGAGCGCTTTCGGACCGCTTCGGGGCGTCCAACATCCACCCCAGCTTCTACGCGACGTGGCTAGCGGACTCGTTGTTGGATTACGGCATCCCGCTGAGCTTTTGCCAATCGGAATCGTGCATGCGCATGCACCGCGCATCCGGTCTGCAGGTGAGGGCAGGGCTGATGTCAACACACTGCGGCAGCAGCAGCAGCATAGCGGTGTTGCACCGGTGCTGCACTGGCTGGCCGCTTGCACAGCGGGCAGTTGAGCATCATATGGAAACCGTCCCTATCAGATTGGAGGGAGTAGATGGGGCAAACGGTGGTGCTCTTTGCAGACACGGCCGCCTGCACTCGCAGGCACGGCCGCATGCGCTTGAACAAGAAGCGCGTTAGTGCATATTGACACGTCAGCTGCTGCCGTGTGATTGTTTGCCAGACGCCCCAAGCGCATCTCATTCACCCTACCACGCATGCTGAATGCACGCACGCTGTTGCAACTGTGCGCAGCCAACATAGGCGGCAACCTGAACCTGCTGCAATCCCCACCGAACGCTGCCTGCAGGCTGCCTCCCCCGCTGCGCTCAGCGCTATCGGCGGCACGCCATCCCGCGCCTACTTGAGCCTCGGAGAGCAGCACACGCACATCGCGTCGCCACGCACTACGCAGAGCACGCTCGCCACAGGCCGCTCATCGTCCACCGCCAACTCCAACGCGCTGGTGTTTGTGGGCGGCTCGGAGGTGCTGCTGCCCAAGCAGCCTGCTGCCACCGCCATCACCAGCACGGCCCCGGGGGCATCGCAGGGAGCCCTTGATGGCAGCCAAGCGCCGCTCAAGTCCGCCCCAGCATTCTGTGAGTGGCAATTGAAGGGCGGCTGTGGGTGGGCTGGAGTGATGGATGAAGCGGGCAGCGGGGTCACATTCACTCACTGCGATTACCTGCGCGTGCGGTGGTCGCGTGCTCGTTTGCCTGCGCTCTGCAGCCTGTGTGCTCCGCCCCTTTCTGTCTTGTTGCTGCAGATTTGGATGTTGCGGCGTTGCGTGGCGCCCTCAGGCCTCCAGCGTGACCTTTGTGAAATGCAGTAGCATGCCGCCTGTGTATGCTGTGGTGCCTCAACTTTGTCCGAGGTGTGTGCGGCCGAGTGGCGGTTGACTTGCTGCTTGGTTTTGGTGTATGCGTGCAGACCTGGCCGGTGGCACAGCTTCAGGCGCGCAGCAGTGCGCAGGCGGCGGGTCGCTGACACCCATCCACTCCACGGACGTGTTTGAGCAGCTGGACCCAGCAGACGTGCCAGCCACGCCATCATCCACTGGCATTGCCATGATCCCAACAGCAGGGTCCAGGGGCAGCCATCAAGCCGGCTGCCATGTCAACGTCCCCCCTGGCGGGAGCGAGGAGAGTGCGGAGGATAGCCCGCTGGACAGCCCGGTGGGGCGATGGGGGGGCGTGGGCAGCATGCGTGCGCGGGCCGGGCTTGGCGGCCGCGGGTCCCGGGTGGGCGGCGCGGGCGGCGCGGGCAGCGGCCTGGAGCGAGAGCTTGAGCGCGAGGTGTCGGTGGCGTTCAGTGCACACAGCGAGAGCCGCGCGGAGGCGTGGGAGTCCAACCGCCGCGCGGCGGTGCAGCTGATGGCGACCTCGCTGCGCGACCGCGTCGTGTCCTCGTCCTTCTCCGTCGGCCCCACCGGCGCCTGCAGCAGCCGTAGGTCCACCGCCTCAACCGCCTCGGCGCTGGCTGCGGCCGCGCCTGCACCGGCTGCGCCTGGGGCAGCCGTCTGCCAGGCCGGCGGCGCGGCAGCAGCTGTGACCAGCCCGGGCGACCGCGGCGGCGATGCACTTGCCAGTGGTTCCGGTTCAGTCGTGGCTGGCCAGCAGCACAGCTCCATTACCAGCTCAACCTTTGGTGAGAGCGCCGCCGCCCCCGCCATGGCGCCCAATGCAGCGGCAGGCAGCGCCGGCGTGGCCGCCATTGCCGCCGCCGCCATCGCCAAGGCAGAGCCTGACACGGCCACGGCGGCACCGTATGCGGCTGCAATCGACAACATCAGCGGCGTCGCGGACGCGCAGCTCTTTGACGCGGAGCTGATGCACCGTCTGGAGGACCTCAAGGGCAACCAGCGCCGCCACACGCGCCGCTCCGTCGTCCTGGGTGAGGAGGAGGTGGAAGCTTTTCTGGATGAGGACGCGAACGACAACCTCGCGCCCAGCATGATGCAGTCCATTGTGAGCCTCCCGCCAAACCTGCTGCCGCCGCAAGACCGGCGACGAGCACAGGTCCTCACTGACGCCAGCGGCAGCATCGACAACAACAGCAACGGCAGCACGCTCGACTCGAATGCCATTGGGGTCATCGCGTTCACCGCCGCGGCCGTGGCGCCTGCTGCGGCGGCTGGGCTGAGCAATCCAGGCGGTGTCGTGTGTGCGTTCGACCAGCACCTGGCAGACTGCGATCAGGCGCGTGGCAGTACGGATTCTGTCGTGCGGCAGGACGCGGCGGCGGCGCTGGACACGTTCATGTTGACGGACGTCAGCGGGCTGCTGCCGGACCCAGACGTGTTTGGCGGGGCCGCCGCGCACGCCCGCCAGGCTCTCCACGACACAGGCCACACCCACAACGATGCAAGCCAGTCCGGCCAGCAGCAGCAGCAGCAGCAGCAGCAGCAGGGAGGGAGCGCGGGTGCTGGCGCGTCTCCAGCCGGGGCCCAGGCGAGCGCCTCGGAGGTGCGTGTCTCCACGCCGCCCGCGATTCGGACCTCCGCCGCGGCGGTGGCGGGGCGCATGGACATGAGCAACATCCAGCGCCAGGCGTCGATCAGCGCCTCCCCGCTGGCCAGCGGCGGCAGCCGGCTGTTCATGACGTCCTACGCGAACGACTTATCCGCGCTCGCTGACGCGCCTCAGCCCTCAGCCGCTGCTGTGGCTGATGGCGCTGCGCCCGGAGCACCATCAGTGCCAGGTGGGGGTGCGGTAGGCGGCAGCGTTGCGGGCGGTGGCCGGGCAGCCGCAGGCGCGCACGATGGCCTGCGGGGTGAGAAGGACGCGGGGCGTACCACGCCCCGAGCGGGCTCCACGCCCCGCGCACCCACCGTGACGCCCGGTGGCCGCGGCAGCGCGCTGGGCGCCAGCGGCGGCTCCGGCAGCCCGCTGGAGGCCCCCAGCAGCTTCAGCAACCCCGCCCTCGGCGCCGGCTCGCCCAGCGGGATGGGCATGAGCCTGCTCAGCAACGCTGCGCGCGGCAGCGGCTCGGGCCTCGGCGGCGGCGTGAGCAGCCGGCACCGCGAGGCGAGCATGAACGGCGTGCTGCGGCGCGCCGCGCTCGCGCGTCAGTACAGCGTAGCGGACAGTGGCGTGGAGTCGGATGCCGACAGCATCTGCCCCACGCCGGTGGGCACGCGCAAGCCGGTGCGGTTTGAGATGGCGGGCAGCGAGACGTCGTCGTTCCTGTTCAACGACGACCACGACCACGAGGCGCTGCTGGCGCACCTGGCGGCGTACGGCGGGGCGCTGGAGGAGCGGCAGCGCGCGGACGAGGAGGCGGAGGCAGAGCATGCGGGGCTGATGGGCTGCAGCGAGGAGGGCGACTATGAAGGCGTCCAGGTGGGGTTGGCCGTGATGCGAGTTACCCACCAGTCAATCATCCTGCCTACATGGCTGTATCACATGGACATGCATCATGAGCAGCCACAATCGTGTGCTTGGGTGTGTGGTGCGCACGGGACATCATGCGGGGGGCTACATGCTACCGCCTTCTGCTGTGGCGTTGTTGCATTCGCTGCTCTCCGTTGTGCATGAACCCCCACCATGCAATCACACGCCGCACGCGCATGCCCTGGCATAGTTGCACCGTGCATCCACACCATTTGGGTTCCTACATTACCGGTTTGGTAACCTTACACATCACGACTATGCGGTAACACTTTCCCTGTTTTCCCACCACCGTGTGCAGGCCACTGATGACTACCATGAGTATGTGGACCCCTCCTACACACTAGACTACCATGATGACCCGGCGCTGCCGGGCAGCGGCGCGCCCGACGCGATGGTGCTGGGGGACGCTGGCAGGAGCGGTGGCGCTGACGAGGCCGCTGCCCCCGACCACCCCGCGCTGCCATAGCGTGGCGTGTGTAGCGTTTGCCGCCGCATGCCGCCGGACAGGTGCAACGCCTCAGCTGCTGCCGGCCTCGTGTGACCCTCGCGCGAGCTTGAGCACCCAGGGTGCACCAGGAACAGCGCAGCCTTGCCTTTAGTGTATGTACCGTAGCTGATGAACAGCATGATGAAGGCTCTCGCATGAGCGTCCAGTTGCTGAGGGAGCGCGACGATTGCCATGTGACACGCGGCAACAAGTGACGGGGTGTCAGCCTCCCTCTGAGCCATACGTGCCACATTGCCACCACTGGTGCGTGTGGCGCTGGGTGCATGTGCGCTGGCTTGCTGGTGGGTGCTGGCCATGTGTCGGGTCC